>JAQZBX010037802.1:0-23653 GCA_029593785.1 Cabassous unicinctus | reverse complement strand
GTGTTTGTCAGAATTCATTGAATTACATTTTAAATCGATGCAGTTTATTGAATATAAGTTATTGCTCAATATAGTTGATTTAATAAAAAACATTAACTGGAAAGAAAGATTACAGAATGTGACAAAATCTGTCTGTATTATAAATGAGTTAATAATACTGTATTAATATTGATTTACTAATCGTAACAAATGTACCATACTAATGTATGCTGTTCCTAACAGGGAAAACTGGATGTGGGATATATGGGAATTTTGTGTACTATCTTTACAAATTTTCTGTGAACCTGAAACTGTTGGGAAAAAATTTTTTAATTTTTAAAATATTTCTAAAAACAATAATAGGATAAAGAGAGACACTATATAATAATAAGAGGAACAAACTATCAAAAAGATAGAGTGATCATGAACTTCTACGATCCTATACATAACCTTGAAATACAAATAGCAAAATCTGACCAAAATGCAAGGAAAAATTGATATAATTCATATCCAAGTGGGAGATGGTAATGCATCTCTAGCAGAAATGGATCAAGCAGGGGAGCGGGTGTGGCTCAATGGATAGAGCTCCCGTTTACCATATGGGAGGCCCAGGGTTCGCTTCCCGGGGCCTCCTTGTGCGCGGAACGGTAGGCTGATGCAGCAAGACCTCACAGCAAGGGGGAGATAAACAGACACGGAAGAAACACACAGAGAATGGACACAGCAAGCACAAGCAGCAAGGGGGGGATAAATAAATAAATAAATAAATCTTTAAAAAAATAAAAATAAAAATAAAATTTTTTTAATTAAAAAAAATTTTAAAAAAAAGAAACGGATCAGGCAGATGAAATGACCCAAGTGTTCATTCAAGACTGTCTGGAAAATGACCTAACTGAAGCCAGATGAGGTCTCACCCCTTTTCTTTTAGTGGGAGGGAGGCATATAAACGCACCTTTCCTCAGAACTAAGGGCTTCCTCCCAGCTCACTAGGAGGGGGTTCAGTAACAAGGTCCCCAAATGCCAGGTAGCTAACATTGCCAGACATCTCCTGAAAGAGCTCACCCCAAAATCCGCACAGCCTGGCCTCAAGCGTCCTGTTTATTCCCCCACTGACAAGTGCTTCCCACCCTCACCCAGTGAAAGGGGAAGCCACAGGTGAAGAGGTCCCTCCATGGGAAATGGAAGGATGGGATGGACTCCTGCCTTTTTTTGTCTTGCTTAACCTTGACCCCTGTAGGTCTGTTCTCACTACATCGGCTCCCACATAAACTTACAATGACTGGCTGAGCCATATCAACAAATGGCATCACCAACGAGCAGTTTTGCTCTTCTCCCTGAATTTTTCCTCTGAAAGCAGGGGGTTTCACTTCATCATGCCTAATTCCAAGTATTGGCCTAGTACTTCATAATGAGACAGCATGTCGTCTATAAAGGCAGAGTCAGGTTTAGGGACCTCAAAAAGTCACAAGGCCTTCCTTGGCTGAGCTCCATTTGAAGTGCTTTGACTTGTCACTTGACTTCTAGAGAGGTGCATTTATTTTATGAAGTTACTCTCTCCTCCATTGGAGAGCAGTCAAGGTATAAGAATGAAATTCAGCTGAGGTAGATGGATTATTCATTGGCATCTTTATAAAGCTGGTGTGGGTTGGAGTCGTAATTCACTTAGAAGATTAGTTCAGACCATGAAACCCTGAAAGTCGACATCGAGATATAAATATGTTGAAAATGCTACATATGTGTTCTATTAGGTTAAACATGTTTAAATATGCCCTAATAGACTATTTTTCTATTTCCTAGGAGAAGTTTCTGGGTGGCTACAAATACCAAGGGATAAAAGGACAAAGTGCCTAGAAGATACAATTGCTGGCCTCAGAGAACAGAGAGTTGGGGACTGTGCCAAAACCTCATGCTGTTTCACTGGCATATTCTGAGTTAAGTAAATTGAAATCATGCTGCTGTATCCTACACTGTAAAACTACAATCCTCTTGGTTGCTTCTCATCAGCTTTCAAGCCAATGAACAAGACCCCAACTGGCTTACTATGGTTAGGGACAGGATGTGAATTAGTCTACACCAGAATTCTAACCACCACCCTAATTCACCCTAAGCCGCAGGACAGCTTTAACATATAACCTCTAATAATGTTTCTCTGTGTGTGTGTTGATTTTTGTTATTTTCTTTTACAAGGCGTCTGCGATCTCAGCAACTCAGGGCTAGCAGAGAAATGTAAAAATAAAATAAAAGTAAAGTAAAAAAGCCTGGACTAAATGGAGCAAGCATTGTGGGAAATGCCTCAAAAAGGGCAGTCACATGATCCAGACATATTTTCCAAAAAATAAAAAAAAAATATAAGCTCCATGAAAGCAGGGTTTTTTCCTGTTTCATCCATGGCTACCTCTCCAGAGTCTAGAATGGTACAGGAAACACAGTAGACATCTGCCAAGTATTTGCTACATGAATAAAAGTACTAATTCTGGAAGCAAGCAGGACTGCATGAGAACAAACTGATGAAAGAATGTTGTAGGCAAATGGTTAGGAATCAAGCCAGCTTATGGGTTCTCATCCAGGGAGCCTCTTCCACATGGCAGAACAGCAACCACTCAAAACTCTTCTGTGCAACAGAAAAACTTGAATCTGTGAAGGAAAAAAAAATGACACTTAGACTTAACCTTATGAAACCCTGTTACATTTTAAGTATACATTTTTAAAATCTCACAAACTCCTATGAAACTCTTGCCCTCAAATTTAAAGAAAATCAGATTGGCATCAGAGATATCTCCACAGCCCTTATGGCCATGAAAGTCATGTCGCGATGTTTAAAGCAGGGTTTCTCAACCTCAGCACTTGACATTTTGGCCCAATGAGGAACTGTTCTGTGCATTGTAGGATGCTTAGCAGCATGCCTGCCCTCTACCCTCTAGATGTCATTAGCAAGTCCTTCCTGCAGTTGTAGCAACCAAAAATGTCACCATTGTTGAATGATACCTTGGCGGTAAGGGGCAGATTTTCCCCCCTATAGAAAACCACTGGTCTTCAGATTTGAGAATGAAGACCATACAGCCAAACCAGTTATCATTCATGTGTGAGGGAAAGAACTACTTAAGGATGTTGTAGCAGTTTGATATTATTGATGAATTCCAAAAAGAAATATTGGATTATGCTTGTAAACTGGTCTTTTCCTCTGGGCATATTAGAGTGTATTGGATTTGAAGGTTTTACTTTTACTTGATTAAATAATGATTAAGGCTTTGATTGGGCCACGTTAGTAAGATGTTGAGTTCCTGCCCACCAAGGACTCACAGAAAAACCACTCTGCAGAGAAGGGAGGCTAGAGTTTTTGAGCTGGAGCCCTGGGAAGTAAGCACACAGAGAAGCTTGGTCGTGAGGAAAGAGAAAAAGTCCCGGGAAGAAAAACAAGCTTTTCACCTGATAGTCTACAGCTGGCCTTGTGGAGATAGCAGAGGAGCTGAGCCTGGAGAGAAGAAAGCCTTGGGAAGAGAGGAACCCAGGAAGCCTGAACCCTCACAGACGGCAGCAGCCATTTTGCTCCAACACATGGCAGTAGACTTTGGTGAGGGAAGTAACTTATGCTTTATGGCCTGGTAACTGTAAGCTTCTACCCGAAAATAAATACCCTTTATAAAAACCAACCAATTTCTGGTATTTTGCATCAGCACCCCCTTGGCTGACTAATACAGATGTATTACAACCAGTTGAGCCATGCCTCAAGTCTCAAGTATAGAAAAGGGAAGTAAACTATGAGCAATAAAACCAATACAACAATGACCTTCATTTTTACTATAAAGAGTCTCTGTGGATTTATTCTGATTGGTCTTGTGTAGGATTCAAAATTCAGAGCATTTTTAATTAGAAGATTCATGTCTGTTATCAAAAATTTTTATGTGCGACCTCAGCATCTCACTACGGCTAAGCCACTTGCCTCAACAACGACCTTGGGCCTAGTTAACATAACTCCCCCAGAGCCCAAAACCGCATCTGCGGCTACCACCCACACCACCCGCACACTTCACTCAAAACCCACAGCTGTTCCTTCCCCACCACCCTTGGACCCCTAGTCCCACGTTTGCTTTTTTTTTTTTAACTGGGAGGTCCCGGGGATCGAACCCAGGTCCCTCCATATGGGAGACGGATGCCCAACCACTTGAGCCACATCCACCCCCTCCACGTCTGCTTTTAACTAACCAATCTTTGACTCCCATGGGAAATCTACTAACCTCCATCTCTAGAGCACAATAAGGGCAATAGCCCGCAGGCCCCTCACTCTTCAGCTGTGTGCTCGCCACTGGCTGGGCGAGCCACCCAAGCCAGTCACCTTCCTAACCATCCTCATGGCAACCCCGTCTCTCTCTGGCACATGTGAATAACAAACTATCTTCCTCATGCTTTATGACCTTGGTTTCCCATTGTGTTGCACCTGACCTCCACCAGGACACAAATTTAAAATCCAACTAATTCGATACAGGTCTTTCTTCAATTCCAGAAAATCTGCAGCTAATATCTCCTCAAAGATTGCTTCTTTCCCCCACTCCTTTTTCCTTGGCACAGAGACTACATTTCCCAGCCTCCTTTGCAGTTAGGTGCTGCCATGTGATTGAGTTCTAGCCCAAGAAATACAAACCTTCCATACAATCCTCTCCACTCTGCCTACAGACTGGATGCAACCTATATCAAGACTCTAAAGGACAAGACAGCCACAAGATGAGGTGAGTCTGTGCCTCTCGATCGCAATGTGGAAGACCACTCACTAAACACCTGCCTTGGGCTGTTATATGAATAAACTTCCATTGTGTTAAACCAATAAATTTTGGAGAATATTTGTTATAGTAGCTAGCATCATCTTAGATGATACAACAAGGGATACAACTGGGTGAGTAGTTCAGAAAGCAAAACCAGTACAGATTGGGGAGCAGATGTAGCTCAAGTGGTTGAGTGCCTGCTTCCCATGTTCGAGGTCCTGGGTTCAATCCCAAGTACCTCCTAAAAAAGACCAAACAAACAAACAAAAAAACCTGTACAGATTAGAAATGGACACCGAGGGCTCTAGGAGTGATGTGTCAAAAGGATAAAGAAAAAGCAAGGGTAGGTGGGGTCTGGGTGATTTATCTGACTGGTTTGATTATGTGGGAAATTGGATTGAGAGGTATTTTGCAGAGTTAGTGAAGGATATGTAAACCGCAAGAAATTCTAAGAAAGCCAAAGAAAAGAAAAATCCAAGAAAATTTATTCTGGGAAATAAAAAGTTGATAAGGAAATGTAAACATATTTGGTTAATAGGTAAATAATATTTAAAAAGTCACAATATTGGATATACTGAATACAGATCTAACCAGAATTGTGCTAGAATTCTTCTGCAAAGGTACATGTGTGTGAAAGATGTTAGCATGCCAAATTGTCAATTTCCATGGTAAGAAGTCACCAGATAATATAAGTAATATGTAAAACTGTGATGTCAAACAATTGCAATTTAAGTACATATTTAGAAAAATCAAGGTAAATAACAAAAGCAAAGGAATTTAAAGCAGTTGCTTCTCAGAAGGTACTTAGCATGAGCAGGGAAAAGTCAGGGTGTTGCTATTTTTTTCATTGTGAATATTATACTAATATTTGACATAAAAATATATATCACTTTGATAAAAAAATAAATGTTTTTAAAAGAAAAAACAAGACTAGATTCTGCCAACACCTACTTATATCAAGCATTTCTAATCCTCAGCAGAGATGTACCACACCATTCAAATGGCTTGTAGTCAGGACAGGGATAAATTTACATTGATTACACGAGGTAAAAATCAATGTGCCCTCATATACCTTTTGCAGAGTCAAACGATTCTTTTGGTGGTTTTTTTTTTTTTTTTCCTGAAAAAAAATAAATAAATACTGCCAAGAGAATAAAAAGGGGCTACTTGCTGAACGTTTGCTAGAATCATTTAAGATGAGACTGAAATCTAATGGCAATGCATTTTAGTCAGTGAAGCGATGTTTCATAGTTATAATACAGAAAAACACGGTAGATCTGTGATGCAATAACGAAATATTTATTTTAGCATGTATTTTTACATGTGAAAAGAACTTTTCTACAGAAGGGACACATTTTCACTAATGCCAAATCCACATCTGTAGTGAAAAAATGAATAATTTACACAAACTCTGCCCCTCATAAAAAGAGGAGAAAGCATGAATAGAAGGGTCATGTGCATGGTAATCATCTCCAAAACTAGAGGAAAATTTGACTGATCGACCATGGGTTTGACTTTATATCCAAACTGTCAGTTCAGAAAACATGGCAATGGTGAGCTTATGGCTGGGAGAGGAGAGGGCAGAAAAAGCAGAATTAGTGGGGCTTCAATTTATCTTTTCAGCCAGCAATGCGTTCTGCTTTCCTCAAATTCCCCCCTTTGCAATTCTTTCTGCCCTCCCTCATCTATCACCTTCCTCCCCTCTTAGGGCCTCCGGCCACCTCTCCTTTCCCCCCAATCCTGTTTCCAGCTCCAATTAACAATTCTCCAACAAGGGAGCTCTGAGAAGGCGAAAGATCATTCTAGACTCCTTCCTTCCCCTCCACCCCATTCCACCCCATCTCCCTCCACTAACATTGCTCCTGGAAGGAAAATGTGTTAAGCTTATCTGAAAGTGAATATCCTCATTGCTTTCTGGGAAAATCAAACAGTTGACCCCAGGCAATGCTTGACAAATGCTTAATACTGTTTTTTGCAGTGGAATTGTGCTGTCACCCAACCTAAACAAAGTCTGTGGGCAAAAGATGAAAGCTTGCACCAGCCTTTCAGGAGGTGTTGACAGTGTGATTTGGATAGGTCACCTGAAAGTCAAACAGAAAATAGTAACATTCAGTTCCTTGCCCGGCCAGCACACTCTGGAAGTGAGAAAGTAGTCACCTTGTAAGGCAGGTGCTTTTCCATTGGAAGAGCAAATGCTTCTTCACTGAAATCTGAGACGTTAATCCAGAGACCGGAGAGGTTGTCTTCTGATCTGGGATCTTTTTTTCTTTTCTTTTCTTTCCTTTTCTTTTAAGTCTATTTTTAAGAGTACGTTAGTAAGGCTTTTTTTAAAAAACTGTCTTGTGTCAGCATCAACGTCCCTACCCCAACCCTGGGAGTGTGAGGGCAATACTATTTCTAAAGACTCATGGTGGGGAGATTGTGTGAAATCCTTGGAGGAGTGGAGGAAAGTGCTTGGAAGAAAGAATGAAAATAGTTAGCTAGGAGGGGAGGAGGACAATCCCCAAGACTGGGAAGAAGCTCCTTATGGGAATCCATTAATTTTGCCAGTCCATCCACCTTTCCCCCTTCTTTGGGGGAAGTATGGTGGAGTGGATAAGAACACAGAGTCTGGTGCTTGGCTAGCTGAGTTGGATCTTGGCTCTCCACTTACTAGCTCTATGACTTTGGCCAAGTTATGTAATCTTGGGCCTTGCTATAAAATGGATGATAGTACCTATGTTGCAGAGAAGATAACATGCTAATACATATAAATGGTTAGAACACTGCCTGATATATAGTAAGTAATCCAGTACTGGCTTTTATGGTTGTTACTTTTATAACAGCCTTTCAATGTCGTTTGGGAAGCTACACATAGGCCATGTGGCTGGGGCAGAGCTGAACTTGCTTGTTCCAGGGGTACACACACAACCCACACAACCCAGGACTGGTCAAAGCACCAACCCACTTGGCCATGGTAATGAGTTCAAAGCTGGAGCAATGAGAGCCCTCCTAGCTACTTTTGGTGGAATACCAAGAAAGAGGCATTCTCTTGGAATGCTAAACTGGCAGGATATAAAGAACTGGCTGAGAATAAAGCCAAAAAAAAAAAAAAAAAAGGAGGAAACTAGAGAAATGGAGAAAGCCACTTCCAATCGGATACTTCAGTACAATTCCATCAGGCAATAAAATATCTTTTCTGCTTAAGCCAGTTTGAATTGAATTTCTATCACTTTGTGTCCGAATCTTGACTATCATAAGTTTTCAGTGGAGGATGAGAATTTTGATTGAAGTGAGAGAAGCATCTGGCACTGAACAAATTGAGCCACCGGCCCGTTTCAGTGAACCACATGGTCTTCAACAATTCACAGCTCAGCAGCAGTCACAAGGTCCTGAAAACTAGAGCCTACCTCCTGTTTCTAAGTAAGTAAGCCTTCCAAATTTTTGTGCTAAAAGATGGAGGAGAGGGGTCCTGTGGCAGTTTGATATTGGTTATGAATTCCAGAAATAGATATTGGATTATGTTTGTAAACTGGTCTGTACCTGGGCATGATTAAATTATGATTAGGGCTTTGATTGAGCCATGTCAGTAGGATGTTGAGTCCCCGCCCACCAAGGGGGAGGGGACTCACAGAGAAAACTGCACAACAGAGAAGAGAGTTGGAGTTTTAATGCTGGAGCCCCAGGAAGAAAGCATACGTAGGAGCAGAGCAGCTGAGCCCAGAAAGAATTGAGCCCCGGGTAGAGAAACAGCCAGTCACCTGATAGTCTACAGCTGGCCTTGTGGAGACAGCAGGACAGCTGAGCCCAGAGAGAAACAAGCCCCAGGAAGAGAGGAACCCAGGAAGCCTGAACTCTTGGCAGACGTTGGCAGCCATCTTGCTCCAACACGTGGCAACAGATTTGGTGAGGGAAGTGACTTACGCTTTATGGCCTGGTAACTGTAAGCTTCTATCCCAAATAAATACCCTTTATAAGAGCCAACAGATTTCTGGTATTTTGCATCAGCACCCCTTTGGCTGACTAATACAAGTCCCAACATGATTGAGATGACCTTGATTCCAAAGTCAAAAATCTGGGTGTTATTCCCAATTCTTCCTTCTCCTTTGCCCCTCACAGTCAATTGGTTACCAAATACTGTCCATTTTAATTTCAAAATATATCTTCTGTACGGGAGGGTAAGCTGAACACATGAGCTTATCAACTTTCCTACTAAAGCACCATTAAAAGGATACTGAGTAATGAAACAGGAAATACAACTTGCAAACTTGTACCATAAATCACAAAGCAAACTGTACCAAGCCATGATGTATGGACAAAATGGACTAAGCTAAAATTCTTTAAGATCAGATCATTATACCCATACATTCCAATACAGGACCATAGACAAAACAAATTGTTTTTAACAGTAACTCCCCATGGACTCACGTGTGCCAAAAACTAATACAACCACTGCTCATCCCAGCAACTTGCCTAGTTTATAAGTTCCAACTGCCCTCTGTCTAGACCTTCTTAGGACTAACCCCAGTCCACAAAACTTTTAAAAGACCTCTCTCTAACTGCCCCTTTTGCAAGATTACTGAGGCTCCATCAAGGTGGAGTGCTCCTGGGTTTCACAAGTTGATTAAACCCAGTGCTGTAAGATCAACAGGTTTCCCTGGTGGTCTTTGTGGAGCTTAAACCTAGTAAAAAAAAAATTGAAAGATATAATGTTATAACAAAGAGAGTGGGAGCAGAGGTATTAGCAAATAAGAAAGTCTGGGGTACACATGTGTTTGTTACATTATTCTTTCTGGCCTTCCCTATACATGAAATATTTCATAATAAAATCTACTGGAAGCAAAACTTTATTTTTGCAATGAGCTGTGGAGAGGATGCCTATGAACTCTATGCACTATCTAAATAGAGTCCTTTAAAGCATGCTCCAGTTTTCAGCTGCATTTCTGCCTCACACCCTCCATCTCAGTTGCCACCTCCAAGGACAAAGTCTTTTGAGGATTCAGCCAGGCACTCCTTCCTCAATGGCACCCCTTCTCCATCTCCTCTCCTAGTGGCTTTCTCTGTTCTGTTTTGCCAGGCAACACTCTTAGATCTTTTGTTATTTTTTCCAGAAATTTATTGAAAAAGGATAAAGGCTCCTCTGGTTGTTATTAACTTGCTCCCAAGAGGACTTACTTTTCTTCCGGCAGGTAGGTAGGGTAAGGGAAGATCACTTTAATCCAGGCAGGAACTTAGATGATTCAAGGTTATATTTCAGTCTTTGTGATTACTAGTCTCTTCCTACTTTGCTTTAACTTCTAGGACATAGCCTCCTCCTAAGCAAGACCTGAATGAACAGTTTCTTTGCCCTGTTGAAGAGACCCTTAGCTCCTGCCCCTGCTGGACAGAAAAACTCCCATCACATTCTTCATGCAAATCCCCCTCACTTGAGTAGTTTAGTTAGTTTAATTTGAAAAACTAATATGCCAGTGGCTAAATGTGATAAGCTTTTAAATATCTGTATTTTAATAGAAAACTTTGGTGTCCCAACTAAAGGGTCTATGGTTCTGCCTCTACCTGCTGTACCTTGCCTAGTACAGAAAAATCACTGTACTAGGGGGTTCAAAGAGGCTAGATTTTCTCTATCTCAGACATTTTATAGCTGTGATTCAAAGGACAAGTTTGGATTGTGGTGAGTAAGTTTGAATAGAGCATAAAAGGATTAGCATTAGCAACCAGATTCGTATTTTTCTAAAGGATTTAAAAGAACTCTGAAAGTACTTATTGTCCTGTCAAGTTATGAGCATAATTGAAAGTAGGGAATGAGATGAGCTTGACACAACTCTGTATGTCATAGAGGGTTAGGTTCTGAAGTTAAAGACAAAAACATCACATGTAGCTTGCTGAAAATATTTTTGAAAAACCTTTAAGTAGCCCCCAAAATAGAGTAAACATAGTCATATTTTAAGTTGCATAAGACACTGACATTCCAATTCTAAGTCCAAAGAAGTCAATTATCCCTCCAACATTAGAACAGATCACCATTTCTTCAGTAGAGCACCAACGTATTTGATTTCCTTTTAGAGATTATGTTAGATAAAAATACATATTTTTAATCACAAAAAATCACATTGATATCACAAGAAGCAAAAAAATAAGACTTATCAGGGAGCTCTAGATTGTATCTCCCATTTTACATTTGGGGGAATGGGGTACATCATCTCATTGAGGGATATGCCTGGGGCAATCTCTAATGCTATTGCCTAATTCCCCCACATGTGTACAATTAAATTCTCAAAAATTAAGTGGGCCTATGGTGTGATTTTACTATTTCAGATTATAGGAGAAGTGAGGAAAATACTTGAGGTTAAGGTTTACAAATTATGTAAGTTAGCCAAGGCGTTGAAATTCCTTGCTCGCCACTGTTGACTCAAGTGATGGAGAGAAAGCTTTAGAGTTTGACATAATAATTCCATATGACAATGAAGTAGTATTGCTGAGCATTGATTTGTGTCAGGTATCTTAAATATGCAATCACATTTCTATTCTTTCAACAATTAAAAGGTTTTCGCTGATGAGGAAACAAATCATCTAAGAGGGAGTCCAGTTCATGAGTGTAAATGTGCTTTTTCAACCTATGACTGCCCATCTTCAAAGCCCACATTTCCTATATGCTGTAGAGCTGAAGTTGTTATATGAATGAAATTTAGGGATCCTGATTGTTATGAGCTCTCTTTTGTGCTCTGCCTTCCATTTGGCTTAATAAATAATGAGCAAAGTAATAAACTACAATAATAATGAAAGCATTACCTGCTAGCTGTGAAGATTTATTATGGCAGGGATTGATGTAGTGTATGTAGTACTGTGTATTGTATACTACTATAATACAGACATCACTTCTGTGAAAGATTCCTTACTTAAGAGAAAATTAAAAGGCAACTCACCAACCTTATACATCAGGCAAAGGCAAGTATAATTAAATTGGAAATGTGCTTGTGATTTCTAAGCAGCTCTGACCAATGGAGCTGTAATTCCAAACACTGATCTAACAATCAATAGAGCAATGAAGCAAGAACATCGGCAACCAGTAAAAGAACATCCCATCAGGGATGATAATGGCTTCTCCACTGCCTACATGGAGGACATATAATTGCTGACATCTATAAAGGTGGCTGGGCTGTGTACATAGCGAATGTATAAATGGCCATAATTAAGCTCATTGGAAGCCATAGAGGCTGTCACTTCTCTAGCGTCTTCCAATCTGGCCTGCCTTCACACATGCATTTTTGCCTTGCCCAAATAAATCTAAATTAGGTTCTCTAGTAGAGAGCTAGCTTTGAAAGCAACAACAAGAACCAGAAGCGCTTACATTTTTTTTATGGGAAATATTAGTACAAATAACAAAATAAGAAATGCATACCCAGTGACTAATCTCTTGTGGGAACATTTCCATGGATGGACTTCCCACATTCTTACTTTCTTTAAAACTGAGACTTCAGCATCTTTCCCAGGAATCTGTTCCTGGGGGACTGTGGTTGCTGAGTCTATTTTGACATCATCATTTCACAATAAGAAGTGTCTAAAGACAGACTTTGAAGGTCTTCTGGGGTAATAGGAACCTTCCAGGAGTGTCAGGTGTTCTGTAACAGTGGCGCTCACTCAATATTGTTGAATAATTCTGAAGTTAACGAACCTAAAGCTCATGACACAGGTAAATGTGTTAAAGAGCAAAAATCTCCTCTCATTCTTCCCTTTTGAATTTTCCTTTGCTCATTATGTTGACCAAAAATAGGTAATTTATCATACAACTATAAACTGAGTTGCACCCAGGAAAGTTGTGTATGACATTCTATCTCACCCATCTTCATATCTCCTACCTTCCCTTTAAACATAGATAATGGATCCTTCATAACCAATTAAAACCCAAATCTTAAAATTCCTCTGTAACATGTAATTCCCCACTTTGAATGCAGATGTAAAAGAGAACAAACCCATGCTAGGATGTGAATGGGTTGTGAGGGCTCAGTTCACTTCATTCACTGGCCATCTTATCTCACACAGGATTCAGATTCCCGCCTCAGCAAAATTACAAATGACTACAAATCCTGGGCTGCAGGAGTACCTATCCACATGCAGAATGTGAAACCATCTAAGGCCTCGGGTCTACTGTATCAGAACTGAGAATAGACATAAAAGCCATACTCTGGGCCTTTCAATACCCAGTGAAGGGAGCAGAGAGGTCTCTCACTATATCATGCTGGGTGGTAGGTGCTGGGATAGATTTATGCACGGTGCTGCACAGTCATCCCCAGCTGTGGGAAGGAAGGCAGTGGGTGCATTGAAGAAGATGCCCAAGGGTGGCCATGCCTGAGGGGTCTTTGTTTCTTTTCTCTTTCTCTGTTTCTCCCAACTCTACCATTTCTTTTTCCTCTCCCATCTTCCTTCTTGCCTTCTTCTCCATCCTCACTCATCGCTTCTCTTTCACGTCTTTTATTCTCTTCTCTTTCCTCTCCTCCCCCAGTCAGGCTTCAGTTTTACTATCTGCCCCCAGAGACTCATATGGGAAGTGCTCACAACATTGTATTTCCCTATATTCTCAGATAATCCCATACTTTGTCATGTCTCGGGACTTCTGCATATTCTGTTCCCTCTGGCTGCTGTTTTTCTCCCTTTCTTTTCGTGACAGATGCCTGCTCAGTTCCTCCAGACCCTCTTAAAAGTCATGTCCTTTCTAAATAAAGCTATTCTTGATGGAGGAGTGGTTAATTTCTTCCTCTCACGGCATTTCCATGTTCCTATGTCACATCACTTTCTGCGTTATACCGTGATTATGTGTGCTAATTTCACTGGATGGTGAACTATGCAAGAAAAGTGATTGTGACTTATTCTTTACCCTCTGACATTGTCAGAAACATAGTTTGTTGACTGATTGCTATATTGGGGCTATTATAAATATCATCACTTTCTCACACTCTGAGGAGTCAAGGTCAATGCCATTTCACAGATGACCAACCTGAGACATGGGACACCTGAGATCAGACTGCTGGAGTCTCATGGAGCCAATCTGCAATAACTTTGCCCTTAAGCATTACCACAAAGAGAAGGGTGAGAGTAAGTGCATTGTGAGGTGATGAAGGGATGGAAAATAGAGAGGGAAAATGATAAATTGGGTAGATGAAGTGTTATCCAGCAAAAAAAGAAAGGGTAAAGAAGATAAAGAGGTACAGGTACAGGTGAAGAACGGCAAATACCATAAGAGAAGTGTGAAAAGGAAATATATCAACCCAATTTGATAAGCCCACATAGCCTAGCACACAAAAAGTTCCAAAATTGCTGAAATACAAACATGTGAGACTTAGCAACAGAACATCAATCCTATCAATCCCAAGTCTGGTTTTAGTAAGAAATAAAATAAGGCAAGGGGAGAAAAAAGTTCATTTAAGTCTGAACTATTCACTGCTGAGGAAGATAAAATCTTTAAGTAGAAAAGTCTCGTACCAGACATTAGTGAGATTTCAGGAGAGGAAAAGGCAAAATTGGCTTTTGTGCATTGAAAGATTTCAGTAAGCATCAAGACCTTTGGTTTGAGACTAATATAAACCAACAAACTTTTCACCTGGCCTTGGCCATGCTCTCACTATTGGCACTCTGGGTGGGGTAATTCCTTGTGCAAAGACTGCCTTTACATCATCACAATGACAAGACTTTTGTGCTTCAAAGGACATCATCAAGAAAGTGAAAAGAAAACACAGAGAATGGGAGAAGAGTTTTGCAAGTCATGTATCTGATAAGAAAGTAGTATCTAGAATACATAACAGTGTCTTACAGCTCAACAATAAATAAGCAAATAACCCAATTTTAAAATGAGCAATGACTATGACAAAATGATCACTCGCACATTCTCTAGAAGACTGTCCCAGGTGTGCCCTGTCCCAAATGCCCACCCATTCAACACCCTAAACCAGGAACACTTCCTTATCATATTGCCAATAGAGTTTTCTCAACATTGTAGTTTCACCCATGTACCCACCTATCCCAGTGTTCACCTATTCTGCCCCCCAACCCTCCTCCCAGTTCCTTGGACCATCCAACCCATACTCCCCACCCTACCCCCCTGTCAAACTTGCCCTGCCCAACCCAATAGTATCCCTACACCCCTGTCATATCTCTTTACTGCACAACTACTCGTTTCAACCTTATCATAGATTTCGCCTGTATGGGCATTGGCTCATGGAAGCGGGGCATATGGGAATCCCTTACATTTTTATGTAACTTTTGTGTAATCTAAATACCTTTTTAAAAAATAAAAAATATATTTTTTTTTAAAATGAGCAAAGAATCTTATTAGACATTTCTCCAAAAAGGATATACAGATAGCCAATAAGCACATGAAAAAATGTTCAACATCATCAAATGATGATGATGTGCAAATCAAAACCACAATGAGATACTACTTCACACCCACTAGATGGCTAGAATAAAAAAGACAACTAATAACAAGGGATGGTGAAATGTGGAGAAATTGGAAACCTCATAGACTGTAGTGGAAATACAAAGTTGTGGAGCTGCTTTGGAAAACAATCTGAGATTTCCTCAAAACATTAAGTACAAAGTTATCACTTGACCCAGCAATTCCACTCCGAGGTATATACCCAGGAGAATTGAAATGATATGTTCATGCAAAAAATTGTACATAAATGTTCACAGCAGCATTATTCATAAAAGTCAAATTGTGGAAATGACATAAATGTCCATCAACCGAATGAATAAACAAAATGTGGTATAGCCATAGAACGGAATGTCATTCTACAACAAAAGAAATGAAGTGCTGATGCATGCTACAATATAGATGATCCTTGAAAAAAGTATGCTAAGTGAAATAAGCCAATCACAAAGGACCAAACACTGTATGAGTCCAATTATTGGAAATATCCAGAATAGGCAAATAGAGACAGAAAGTAGATCAATGACTACCTAGGACTGGCTTAGGACTGAGAGTGAAAAAAGGAAAGTGACTGATAATAGAGCTTTGGGGAGGTAATGAAAATGCTCTAAACATAATTGCGGCAATGATCGCACAACTCTGCAAATATACTAAAAGTTACTGAATTTTACATTTTAAATGGGTGAATTGTATCGTATATGAATTATATCTCAAAGTTTTTACAAAAGACTTCCTTGGTCATTATAGAACTGGCCCCCAAAACCACCCACCGCAGCTTTAAATGCCAGTAGCACCTATTAGATCATTGTGACAAGCTGCAAAGCCCCATCAAATTCCCTGGTGGGAGGAAACATACCACCCACAATTGAGCACCACTGGAAAAGGGAAATGCCGGGTGAGAAGGATGTGCATGGACAAACACATTGGAGATTTCCAATGCCCTCATTAACAGGTATTAATGCAGATACCTGTAGTCTTTTCTGCTCCCCTTTCTCTAAACTACTATAGAGCCTAAAAGTAGAATGAATAAAATAATAAAAAGAGCTTCTCTTTAAGAGGGAACCATATATCATCCTATATGTATCTTTCAAAATGCATTGACATAATGACATTTTCAACTGTTAACTTTGCTGAGACTACTTCCATTTGCAAAAGAGCCAACGATTCTAATCTCTGAAATGGGGTGTTTTCAAACACATCTTCTGGATGGGGAATGATTTTTGACAGTCTACAAGAGTGTCTGCAACATGGTGCTTCTGCCAAGTCTTCAATGAAGAGCAATCTAATTGAGAAGAAATGGACTGAGAGCTCTAAAGGAGAGGGTGATAATTTAAGATTAGAAGGAATGATCTTGACTCAAAATTATCAATGTTTATGTATTTTTTAAATAGTCAAATGTTGAATAAGAAAATCCAAACCAATGAATTATTTGATGAAAAAGTGAAAGCCAGGGCTCTGCGTATTACTCTATTGACCTCTTGGAGAGGCAGTTAATTCCCATATTAGAGCTTTGGAGTTATATTTTTTATCAACAAACAAAATGTTATATCTACAAGACGTTATCTCATTCCCTCCAAAACTGAATGCTATGGGGGTAGAGGCAGAGCTATCCCTACAGGTAGGTCACGGATAAAACTTCACCACCAACGAGAAAAGGTCTGAGCAATACATGATATGTGGATTAGGTATATGGGTGAGTGACACTTGTCACCCATGAGCTGTGATGTGGGGAGGGCAGAGAGAGCATCTCGAGAAGGTATTCAAACAGGACTACACGGGCTAAGCAGGAGATTCTGAATATGAAACCAAAGCAAGTGTGGCTGGTGAAGATGGAAGAGAAACAAGGGACTGGGTGGTAACAGTTAAGGGTCTGGATTCAGAAGCTAGACTGCCTAGGTTTGAATCACAGCTCTTCTTCTTACTCTCTGCGTAATCTTGGACAAGCTACTTAACCTCCCCATGTCTCACTTTTCACATCTGTAAAATGAGGATGATAAATAGTATTTACCTCAAAGGTTTGAAGTGAGACTAAGTGAGTTAATCAGCTAAAGCACTTAGAAGGGTACCTGGCAAGTAGGAAGCCCTCAAAAGCTACTTTTATTCTAACCAAACTAGCAGCTCTCCATGTTTTCTCCAACATTTTGCCCACATGGTTGCCCATGCTACAGCCTATGGAAGTGATCTCTTTCCTTCTTCATAGGAAAACACACCAGGACTAGGGATGTTGGAGGAAAGCATGAAAGTGATTTCTTGTGCTTATTTGTTCTCTTGAGAACCATTCCCATTTGTGGCTGGGAGGTGATTTCATGAATGCCCAAGACAGAAGGGATTTTAGTGACGTGAGCTGGATGTACTCATTTGCAGATGATGACAATGAACTCAGAGAGGCTGTGTGAGTTGCCCAAAATCATACAGCTGTTAGAGCAGAAACTGGGGTAGAACCTGACTCCGACTTAACATTGTTTCTCTTACACCATGATCTTGGGCTAGATCGGAATGATTTGTCCTTCTACACTCAGATATTGTGACACAGGCCTGTGGTCTGAGAGATTACAGGATCATTCAATTGCCTGGACAATTCTTCCTCTGCCTCTCTACTCACCAGCTCGAGATCTCAGGTAATGGCCAAGATACCTGATGAATGGTCTATTTGTCATTTACGAACCTGAAGAACTTCAGGATGCCACAGCCCAGGAGCTTGGAGATGCAGGTCCCTCTGTGGACTAGAGGTAAGCCCAGCAACACCACCTCTGTGCTCAAGAAAGCTTCAACAACTCCAACCAAAAGAGCTGATGCAAGTGGGAAAGGAAAATCTCATGGGAAAAATGGGAGGTTTAAACCTCAAACGGAACAGCGCTCAGAAAGTCCCCTGAGAGTTCCACGGTCAGCTCCTTCTCTATTTTGCCACTTTCCAGCAGAGTCCACCCTCCCAAGTTTCCTCCATCGTCCTGGTTACCATTGCACAGCAGGGCAAGGATGACTGTTTTATTCCAGCCTTCTGAAGGTACATTTTGCTTCCCTTTGGGGGCTATCAAGTAACAGAACAGACTGAAAATATTTCTTTGCAAACTTCACCCCCACAAGTGAGACTCTACAGAAAAAAACATGTCAGTAAGCGCCTGAGGAAATTGTGCTTTGGAAGTTTTCTAAGTGCCCTCTGGATTTAGAGCGAATCGGTATCACAAACCCTTGACAGATCGTCAAGCCAAGATAGGGGGTCAAATCTAAATTTGGAACTTGCCATCCGACTTTTTAAAGGCACTTGCATAGCAACAAAGGTTTCCCTTCTGCTAAAACAATTAGAGGCAGGAATTAAATGTTTCAATCCAATTTTACATATCAAATTCAGCCCTAATTCCAGCTCTTCATCAGAAGGAACAATCTTTAGGCCGCAGATAAACTTCATTTCAGGTCCTTTGGTTCGGGATTCCACAGGGGAATTCATTTTTAAAAACCCTGGTTATAAAAAGAACAAGTGATTGAGCAGCAGCTAAACTCTCACAAAGTAATGGCAGGCATGATCCTGATTTACCCAGTAACCAAATGATGGCCTGGCTTTGAATTCAACTCTTCAAATTGAAGATTTCGTATCTTCAGTCAATCTGAAAGGTCCTGAAAGGTCCTGACACATTTTTCTGTCTCCAAATTGATATTTATAGACACATACACATACAGGGGACATTGCAAATAAAAAATATTCTGTTACTAGCTAGAACTTTGAATCCAAACCGTTGGATTGTCAACCAGTCTTGGTGAACTGAGTCTATCCAACTTATTTAGCCTAGACCAGGTTCTCAAACTTTTGGTCTCAGGACTTCTTTATACTCTTAGAATTCATTGCAGACTCCTAAAAGCTTTTGTTTATATTGGCCTATATTCATTGATATTTACCATACTAGAAATTACCACTGAGAAATTTAAGTACCTATTAATTCATTTAAAAATAAAATAATTAACCCATTACATGTTAACTTACATAACACATTTTTATGAAATATATCTAGCTCCTAGACCAAAAACATTTAAAGAGAACAGTGGCATTGCTTTACATTTTTGCAAATCTTCTTGTATTGCCAGAAGGCAGCTGGATTCTCCTCTCTGTTCCTGTATTCAATCTGTTACATGTTGTGTTGGCCAAAGCATGTGAAGAAAATCTCTCCTCACACAGATATTTAATTGGAAAAGGAAGGAATGTTTTAATAGCTTTTTTTGTGATAAATTTGGATATTCTTTTTGATACTATACAGAAATTCAACATATGGTAGGTTTTTTTTGTTTGTTTGTTTGTTTGATAGATTGGTTGTTTTAAGGAGGTGTCGGGGATTGAACCCAGGACTTCATACATGGGAAGCAAGTGCTCAACCACTGAGCTACATCTGCTCCCCAAAGAGAGTTGTTTTTTTCATTTGTTTGTTTTGTTTGTTTGTTTGTTTGTTTTTAGGAGGTACTGGGATAGAACCTGGGACCTTGTATATGGAAAGTAGGCACTCAACCACTTGAGCTACATCCACTCCCCAGATGTGGCAGTTTTTTAAGGCAAAGTGAGAGCTGAAATTGTGCCAATGAACTCTTGGTTCATTGATATGAAGTAAATCCATTGGTCTATCTTGCATTTTGAATGGGTCTTTTACTCGTGCATATGTTTGTAATATCATACACTGGTAATTTGGAAAATATTGATTCACTAATTTATGTACATCTTCTAAATGTTGACACATTTCAATATTGAAATATGTTTAAAATCATATTTGTTAATATCACCACTCATCTAATCAGAAATGCCTGTACAATTAGAAAACTGTCAAGCTAACCATGATGGATGCAAGATTTTCAAACTTCTAATTTTCTAATATCGAATTTTCTTTTGAGGGTTTGAATTTTATCATTGGCAATAGTCAGTTGTTTTCCTTAAAGTGACAGGCTCACTTTGCTCATTTTCAAGAAAATGTCTGTAAATATCCAGGTCTGAATAACCATAGTTTGTCAGTCATTCTTCAAGTAAAAATGTTGTCCCATAAAAATTTTTTAAAAAGCTAGTTCAGGGCATTATTCAAAGAATCACACAAGTGCTTTACTTCAAGACTATCATCACACTTCATAGCAGAAATGTTTTCGTCACACAAGTTAGTAAAAAGATGTGTATTCAAGGGTCAATATTTAATACAATCAATACTTTTCAATGCTTTAGTTAACAGAAATGGATTTTTCTTTTCCCTGAGAATATATGTAGTGAAGAATCAATGACTATAAGTACAATTTGGTGCCACCATTTTGATTTGCGCTAGAACACAAGAATTTTACCCACCACTGCTTTTGCACCGTCAGTGCAAATGTTAACATGTTGGGAAAAGCAAATAATGTCTTGGTACTATGGTGAAAATAGTTTTGATTTCACAGATCCCCTGGAAGGGTTTGGAGGCCCCCAAGTTTCGGTGGACCATATTATGAAAACCACTGGCCTACATTAAAGGCATGGCTAATGGCTGGCCCTGTGCCCTTCTTGATCTGTGCCCTACCTTGGTCCTTATGCAGCTTAAATGGAGGATGTGAAATGTTTCCTCCTATGAAAAAAAATATCCCATACTATCCTATTATCTAGCCATATGAAACAATTTTTTAAAGTAGTAATCCAAATGGATTAAGGGATTCTGAGAGCCAAGAAAACAAGCTATACAGAAGAAAGAACATTTGTCTTGGCTCCTCTCATGGAAAAGCCCAAGCTCCACTCCCATGCATGGCATAGTCAGGCTGGGATAACTGTAGGACAACCGCAAATCGTATAAGAAAATTGTTCTTGGGAGTGGAGTCGGGGGGAGGTAAACTTGGAGCTACTTTCCCAGCATAATGAATATATTTGTATCTTCCGCCTCTTCTCAATCAAAAGATATAATGCTATATATATGATTCTGCACCTTACTTATTTCACTTATCTGGAAATATTGGAGACCGCTTTCTATTTGTTTATAGAGATCATCTTCATTCCTTTTATGACTGTATAGTATTCCATTTTATGGATGTGCCCTTCTAAATTGAAATAGTCCTCTATTCTTTTGATATTACAAATGGTGTTGCAACGAGCAGTCTTGTGTGTTAGTTATTTTATAGCTTTGCCCATGTATCTTTGGGATAGAGCCATAGAAGTGGAATTGCAAATTCAGAAGATAAATGTAGGGAGTGGATGTGGCTCAAGCAGTTGAGTACCCGCCTCCCACATGGGAGGTCCAGGTTCGGTTCCCAGTGCCTCCTAAAAAAGATGAGCAGACACAATGAGCTGATGCAATAAGCTGATGAACAAGCAGACACAACGAGCAGGCACAACAAGAAGGGAGCAGATGTGGCTCAAGCTGTTGGACACCTGTTTCCCACATGGGAAGTCTTCATAAAGAAGATGAGCAAACACAATGAGCAGAGATAATGAGCAGACACAGCAAGCAACAATGAGCAGACAGATGGAGCCATCTCAGCAGGGGGAATAAAAATAAAAATAAATAAAACACACACAAAAAACATATTTTTTTAAAAAAGATAAATGTATATGTTGCTTTGCTAGATACTGTCAAATTTCTCTCCACAGATTATCATTTTGCATTCCATTCAGCAATACGTTAGCCCATTTCCCTATAGCTTACCAACAGATAGCACTGTAAAAATTTTGGATTTTTTTTCAGATCTTATTGGTAAGAAATGGCTTTTGGTTTAGTTTTAATTTGTAATCCTTTCTCAAGAGTGAAATTGAGCATTTTTAAAATATATTTAAGCATCATGTTCATTTATTCTTCTGTGAATTATCTGTTTATATCTTTTGCTCATTTCCCGGAAGCTCTTTAAAAAGGTTCTCATATTAGTCCATTTAAATTAACCCCAAAGTCATATTATACCTTAGGCCAAGAAATCCATTTATAATCTATTTACAATCTCAAGTCTTATCACGACGTTGCCAAACAAAGGGCAAAAGATAGTCTTGTACAAATTGTACCACTGCCGTCTAAAACTACAGTGTCAGCAGTATAAAATGTCCACTCTATAAAACTGAAGCCTCACAACAACTCTATGAAAGGAATATCACAATGACCTCATAATAAGTTGAGGGAATTAAACTTTAGGAATATTAAATAGCACATCTAAGATTACACAGCTGGTAAAAGATGGAGCCAGGACTCCAACTCACTTCTGCTTCATGCCAAATCCCATGCTCTTTATTACCAGACACTGCCAGTGCCATCTGCTTTATTATTGTTTTTAATTCAATTTAATAGTTCAATTGATTTTAAATTTTTAAACATTTTATATCATCTCCCCAATTAGTTTATAAGCTCCATGAGGTGCATTTTACATACACAGTTGTTTTAGTTTCATCTATGAAGTTTAAACTCTCTACAAAGTATGGACATATATTTGTCTATAGATAGATATTAATATTGTGCTCTTCTCTTAAACATATGCTTATATCTGTGGAATATGGAATGTTCTCCTCTCTTTCTGTAACACTAGGGAATGGTGCATACAGGGAATGGTAAACCAGACAATTCTGGAAAATTAAGAATTGTAACAAGGCTGTAGAAAGGCTAATGAGCATTACTCCAGTATAATCCAGTACAAAAGTGAGTTTCAAAACATTAGATTAGGCAAATCTCCTAAGAGTGCAGTTGGCAGTTCTAAATGGGTTTGCATTACTCAGATGAGATGAAGCCTCTGGAAGCCCCACTAATCATGCAAACTCAATAAATTATATGGTAAACTGAAGCAATGAGTAAGTAGAGGGTCTGGTAGGTTGAATTATGTGCTCAACCAACACATGTTCTTAATCTTGATTTGTGTCCCTATGGATGTGGACCCATTGTAAGCGGGCTCTCTTCATTTTACTTAAGGTGTGGCCCAACTGAAGCAAGAGGGGTCTTAACCCAGGTTATTGGAGGCCTTATAAAGAGAACCTGGAAGTCACAGGTCCCATCTGTCATGTGATGGGAGGCACATATGCAACCAAGGAACCCTGGGGATTGCTGGCAGGTAGCAGCAGAATGCTATGGGCTTTGGGGAAAATGCAAGCCTTGCCAATATCTTGATGTTGGACTTCTAGCTTCAGAACTGTGAGCCAATAAATTCCCATTGCTTAAGCCAACCCATTCATTGTGTGGTATTTATTTTAGCAGCTCAGGCAAACTAAGACAGTTTTTTGGTATCAGAAGGTGGGGTGCTGTCTATGCTCGGTGGCAAGGCCCCAGGATGTGTATATCCATTGCGGGTGTTGTACCACACGGATGAGGAATGGTGGTGTGGGATGTTGTTGGAGGTGTGGGCGGTGGGGAACGTGGGAATCCCTGTAATTTCTGAGTAATATTTAGGTAATCTAAGCAGCTTTAAAATATATAGATATAGATATAGATATAGATATAGATATAGATATAGATATAGATATAGATATAGATAGATAGATAGATATAACAAATAACATTTCTGTAAACAAATGCACATATATGCATATGTATTTATATATCATTTTACAAATATTGGTATG
>JAQZBX010037801.1:0-15443 GCA_029593785.1 Cabassous unicinctus | reverse complement strand
AGCAAAAGATTGATGGGGAAGAGGAAAATAATCAAAATAAATAAAATAACCAAAATAATCAAAATGCTAATGCAGCAAACACTCAAGAAAAAACAATCGACAGCATTTCCTAAAAATAACTCAACATGTATATAAGTTATAAAAGAACAGAAGTGATTGAAAACCAAGACAAACCGGTGCTGCACTACAGCAGTCAAGGTTCATAGGTGCAAACAACAGAACCTGCTCTAGCAAGCTTACATAGAGAAGGAATTTAGTAAAGGATATCATTGGCCTGGCAGCACCTCCTTTTCCATGGCACTTTCTTCCAGTTTTTGAAGTCGGACACGAGTGTATCTGAAGGGTATTTGCAAGGTGTCGAGTAGCCAAAGAAAGCACAACAAATATCCTGTGTTAATAACAAAGTGCCTTTTCTGAGAGTTACAGGATTTCCTGGTTGTGTGGTGTTGGTGAGTGATGATTGGAAGTCACTCTTCTTCATAAAATAGCAAATTAATTCTCAGTAAATTCTTGTAATAAATTAATTTTTGTTTATTAATGTCAAGGCTTTGTTAATCCTCAATGACTGACTTAATTTGTTCCTAGTTCCTTATAAAAATGAAATCCCACATAATTATGTTATTTGCTTGTAAGAACTGAAGTAAAAGCCAGCACTTGGGGTCCATTTTTGGCTCTTTTGGAAACCCCTGGCATCTACCCCTGGGCAGGGACTCCACTTTGAGAATGGAAGATTTAAAGAGTTGAGACATGTAATACCAGGGGCATCTCTATGGCCTTGCTAAGAGACCCCTAGGCACCGTGAGGGACCTGAATGAGGAGAGCCTGATTCCGGCCATCCAGGTGCTTTGAGTCCAGAAAGACAACAATTATACAGTGATAAAGTAGATGGCAGGACAAAGATAGGTACCCTAAGACAGGTTAATTCACTTGACCAAGGTCTCCATATGTAGGAAATGCAGCCTTTGAGTCCATGTCTATTGGATTCCAAAGCTGCCTTGTGTCACTCCCTGCCCAATATGCTGAGAAAGAGGTCAACAATCAACTGATCTCCTTGCAAAGAAAAGAAGATTCAAAGCCAATCCAGATGTATTAGACAGTACTAAACTTTCCAACAGCTTTCAGTGCTCACCTCCTATTAAAGAGGAGATTTGTCTTTCGCAACTGGAAAAAGGATCTTCTGGTTAGAAATTGGATTTGTAATTCCATGTAACCTCCCTTCCTATCCACTGAGGTATTTCTACGGCTAAGGTTGTTGAAAGAAGAAAGCACTGGACTGGGCTCTTGTATGGACTCTATCACTGAGGTATGTCACTTCCTCATATGAAAACAGAGAATTTGATTAGATGACCTACAAAATCCTTTCTAACTCTGATGAACCTTGAAAACATCATGCTAAGTAAAAGAAGCCAGTCACAGATGACCACATGTTGTATAGTTTCATTTATATGAAATTTTCAGAATAGGCAAATCCATAGTGACAGAAAGTATATTTGTGGTTGCTTAGGGCTGGGGCAGGGGTGAGGGGAATGGGGTATGACTGCTAATGAGTATGGGGCTTCTTTTGGGGGAGATGAAAAGGTTCTAAACTCTGAGTATACTAAATGTTTGCACAACTCTGAGTATACTAAAGCCATTGAATTGTACACTTTATGTGGGTGAATTGTATAATATGTAGATTATAGCTTTAAAAAGCTGTTGAAAAAATCCTTTCCAGGTCTGACAGTCTGGATCCCTGTGATTCATCCATTCATCCATCCATCCATCCATCCACAGTTCTTTTTCTTCACACCTTTTTTTTTTTTTTAATTTAAACTTTTTTTCCAAATAAACTCTTCCCCTTCCCCTTTTCTCTAGCCCATGGTCACCTCTAAGCTACTTTCTATTTCTGAGAATTTGTTGTTTCTAGTCACCTCTTATAAGTGATATCATACAATATTTGTCCTTATGTTCCTTTCTTATTTCACTGATCATAATGTTTTCAATTCTTCCATGTTCCAGCATGTCTCATAACTTGAGTCTTTCTTATGGCTGACTAATATTGCATTGTGTGTATGTACCACATTTTATTTAACATTCATTTGTTGATGGTTCGTTTCCATCTTTTGGCTATTGTGAATAATGCTGCTTTAAACATTGGTGTACAAACATCTGTTTTCACTTTCTATGAGTACGTACCTAGAAGTGGAATTGCCAGATCATATGGTAATTCTATAACTTTTTGAGGAACCACCATATTACTTTCCACAGTAGTTGCCCCATTTTACATTCCCACCAACATTTTGCCTAAGGTTACACAGCCAGTCAGTGGCAGAGCCGGAATTCCAGCCTTGTGCTTCAAATTATATAAAGTATGCATTCATCGGGATAAAGACAATAAAGAACTAGGTGAACCTGAAAATAGTTGTATTGAGGTGGTAAGATTATAGTGACTTCCCACTTCTTTTTTCTTTCCCCAAATAATTTATTTTTTATTTCCAAAGAATGCATCATAATAGTGATGATTTTTACACTAACTTACCCTTTCACCATTTTACTTTGTTGTCTTTGATTTCAAATACCCCTATGCATATGCACAATGAAAATCAATATCATCCAACACATAGGCAGTATTTTGGGAGAATTCACAATTAACCGGGAGAAAATGCTCCAGCCTGAAGTTCCTCATTGACTGCAGCTGCCCCAACTCCAGCAATCTCCTGGGGAGGGTGGTATACCCTTCTTATCACACCCTTATCAGCACTGAGGATCCTTCCTTAAAAAAAAATCTTTTTTCTAACTTGGTGAGAGAGTCTGTTTTGTACCGAGTTTCCAAGTTGCTCATTAGCATCGGAAAACCAGGGCTTCATATCTTGGTGCTGATAGTCTAGGCTGCTACTCTGAGCCCCAGCTTTGTGTTGGATAGCAGAAATAACAATACTACATTACACCTGCTTTATGAGGTTGAGGAAATCAGATTGGATGGTGTTTGGAATGATCCTAGAGCACCAAGTATTTGCAGGGTAGATAAAGAGTACTGCATTTCATTGCTTATCTTGTATCTCTTTGAGGTTAGACATTTTTAAATACTTGTATCTCTCCTCTTATGAAGTACTTGTTCATTCCCTTCCTCATTTGTTTATTGGTGTCTTGACTTTGCAATATGTGTAAGTCAAGGACTGAGAGTGTTCTGGAAGGGTCTAAATGAAGAGAGATGAGGAGCATCTGTTGCCCTAATGTCTTTCTTTTTCTCCAACATTTCTGCATTTTGTGCTGGTTAATGCAGCCTCCACTCTCCCGGCAACTGGCCTTGTCTCTTCCCTTGGAAAATTTCATGTGCTTTAAAGAATCAATCAGTTTCCCTCCTGGATTGCTAAACCCACAGGTCTCACACGCATGATTTCCTTCCCTGTTGATTTAAGTTGAATTGCATCAGAATAACTGGATGGAACCAGTATTCCCTGAGAGGTTCTCTATGGGTTGTGCGTGTGCCTAATAAGCGTGCATGGACCAGCCTTTGTGGAATTGCACAGACCACCAAATAGCTGACCTTCCTGGGTAAAGTGCAAAAGCCTAAGGGACTACTCAGATAAAAGACACATTCTTGAGATTTTTCTATCTCTTTTTCCCTTTTGCCTAGCCCAGATCTTGTCTGAGTTGGGCAGTTCACTTCTTTTTCCATCATGGGGCAGAAGAGAGCTGGGCCATAGAAGCTGGAGGCTTCTGGACCGTAACAGTTGTCAAACTTCCCCTCAGTCAAATAATTCTTGTTAGGAGAGTTCTTATGGATAAACATGTTTGGGCCGGGGGATTTTCTGGGTGGCTCAGTGGTAACATGAAGTTGGCTATTAGCCTCGAGACATATGTCTGAATATGGCATAGGGGTGGGGGCACGCTTATATCCCAGACCTGGCAAGGGCCAGGAGCCATGGAGGGGTCCCGAAAGAAGCCCACATTCCCCTAGAGAGGGGTTGAAGTTTCCCATGATGGTGAGGTCACCTTCCACCTGGACAGGACCTCCACTGAAGCATGAATTCTAGTATTTGTGTGTCTCCTACATTCACCTGTCAGTCCAATTCAGGCTCTGTGGTTTAATGCTAAGAGAGGGAGGCAGAAAACCTGGATTTGGGTTGAGGCTGTACCTTTTTCAGCTTTGTGATCATGGGAGCAAACTTTGTTTCCTCATCCGGGAAGTAGAAGACCATATTCCCCACTCTGCTCACCTCCCTGCTTGACTGTGGTGCTCAAATGGGGTAATAACAAGTGTGAGAGTTCTGGACGTTAGTTATAAAGACGCAAGAGATAAAAGAATTTCTTCTCTGAGAGACGTAAGCAATCAGCACAGGGCCTGTCCCAGCATCTCATGCAGGCTGGAGAACTGCAAGTGCTACTTCCATCCTTCACCCTGCTGCTTTTTTAATCTGATGAAAGAAGCCTGTTGGAAAAGCTGTGGTGCTCCCTTTGTATTTAAGGGGGTGTCTGGAGAGGTCACTGTATTTAGAGCCATAGGTATTGTGGATAAGTTCAGTTTCATAAGCTTAAGTGAGCATCTAGCCTGTGATGCTGGCTGCGGAGACAGACACAAAGGCAGTACTTAGAATACGGGGTGATACGGGCTGCAACAGAGGGCAGACAGGAGCAGTGGATGCTCAAAGGGTGGCCCCTTCACTGGGAGGGGATGTCTGGGTGCAGGCTTGGAGGATAGGTGGAAATTGACAGGCAGAGATTGTTGAGTCTTGCAGGAAAGATGCTCTGGAGGTAAGAGCCTCTCACCTCTTTGTCTTGGATAAGGAAGAATGTATGCTGGGAGAGGGAAAGAGAAAGCTTATCTTAGTCATGTAGACCAGAGGGGGTGGCTGGAAAGGCATAGGACCTTGGTAAAATGAAGGGCTTTTTTCACTCTGTTTCCTAGTGAAATGGTATTTGCCTCTCTAGCCATCATCTAGCCAGTTTGGAGGGGATGGTCAATGGTCATTTTAAATATGTCAGAGGCAATTTGCTTTATAGTATACGTCTCATACAACCTCAGACCTCAAGGTGTATTTCTGATTATTTTTTTATTCTGATGGTTTGGTCTGTGTACTCCATTAACACAGAAAAAAATACTTTTAACAGCTGAGAAAAGTGAATGTTGGGGTTCCAAAGCCTTGTCCACCATTATATTGCCCTGTGCCTTTCATAAGACCCTCAACTTCCCTGGGTTCTTATTGGAAAGCCATCTTGTGGGCAAGATGCTCTAAAATCTTCCAAGGAAAATAAGGAATTTGGTCTGGTGTATTGGGAAGAACAGAGAACTCTACCCCAGGAACTTTCGTTTTAACTCAGATTTGTTCCTGGATGACCAAGGGAAGGCACTTAGACTGTGTGTCTCTCATTTTCTTCACCTGCACAACGGGGATGCTCGTCCCTGGTCTGGCTGCCTTAAGCACTGGTGCGAGAATAAATGTGACACGTGATGGAGAGAGCTTTCCAAGTGTACCAGGATTGGTGCGGCCAGCACTTCAGGGTGACACTTGAAGCTGGCATTAATTTCAGTGTGGGTTAGACAGGAACCTGCCCAGAACCCCAGCTTTAAAAGTGCATCCTGATTGTCCCGTGTCTGTGAAGGTCAGAGCTGCTTCTGACATGTCTTACTGATTGGGACTTCACTTCCTAGGACAGGCTTGCTTGACTGGAGCCCTGGGAGGTCAAGGTGACAGTGTCCCTATTATCCTTTTGCTGAGCCTGCATAAAGGAGCCTGGCTGCTTTCCTAGCCCTGTTTTTTTTTTGTCCCCACCTCTCTGTATCTCCTTCAGGTCTCCAGTAGCAGTGCTGGGTTTGGAAAGCTGGGAGCCTCCGTGCTCTCCATCTGACCACCTGCCTCTGCAGCAGCGAGTGGGCTAGACAGAGACTCTTCACCACGCCTGCCTGGGACGCGGTAGAGACTTCCTCCGCCTGCCACTGCTTTCTCCCGGCTCCTCCACCCCGCCCCTCTGAAGTCACTGGTGCGTGCTGCACTTAAAAACCTTGCCTGGAGCTGGATCCACTGAACGGTAGGCTTGGCCAGGTACTCTCTTGCTTTTCTCTTCGTGTGTTTTGGTGCTGAGGGCAGCAGACTGGTAGAGCAACAAGAAGCAAGATCTGCCAGTCCGGCCCTGGGGGACATCCGCTGGGCCTTGTTTCTGTCTCTGGGCTCTGTCCCGACAGGCTTCCATTCATTTAATGATCAGGGCAGTGGATAGCCTGGGGGCTTCTCACAGAGGCTTTGTGTTGTTCTGGGACTCCAGCAAGGGAGCAGGGTAGGAAGTTTCAAAAGCAAAGCCAGCAAGAGAGGGATGCACCACTGAAGGCTTACAACGCCTAAGGAAGCCGCTTCCTCATTAGGAACAATTTCATTAATGAGTCAGGTCAGCTGCAGGGAGGAAGGAGGACAAGCATAATGACTTATGACTGCCCCAGATGAGCTCCCAGATTTGGAGGAATTGAAGTATCTTTGGTAGCGGTGCAATGGCAGCTCTGAGAACAAACTTTCCATTTGAAGGATTTGAGCTCTCTTCCCCTTTCTGCAAGATCCAGTATTAGCTTATGAAGCAGTGGATTCCTTTCTGACCCCGCTCACCTATTCCCTGGAGTGAAAAGGAAATCAGTATGTGCTTTTCCTGCAAGGTCACAGATCACCTGAGCAAATCCTTTAACAGCTGGGCAGCAGGCACTGCTGTGCAGAACCTCACAGGCAGGCAGCTTCAGTCCGGCGACCCATACCTTCCTTTCTGGGAGGGAGGAGTGTCCTCCTGGCTCCACTCGGTGGCAAGGAGAGGATGCGAGGGGAAGGTAATGTGGCCACAGCTTTCCTTCTGACAGTTTTCTATTCTTCATAAAGCTCCAGATTCAGCTGCTGCAATGCAGACAAAAATGACAGACACTTGCAGAAAAATGTGGGAATGGAGTTAATGAGATTGTGTTAATGTGTCATTTATTGAGCATGAGTTATCCCTTTGCTTACTGGGTCGGGGAGAAGTGAGCCTGCTGGAGGACTCGGTTGGGAGACTCTTTTGCAGGCATGAATCTCACCTCCCCTGGTGTCCGGGCTTCAGCGCTGTCACTGAAGCAGCGGCTCCATTTGGAGGCTCAGGGTCCAGGAATGGGGAAATGGGAAGCTCATCATCTTGGCAGGATTTGTCCGTGGTTTGGATAATTTTTTCCCCATTCTCTTTTGGAAAGAGTGCTTTGTCTTTGCAAATAATAATGCAGGGATTGACAGGATTTCTGTTGGGTGGCCAATCTTGACAAATATTTGACTTTGTAAGGTTGAATTCTAAAAGAATTCTCGTGGCAGTGAGGCTATCTATGCTCTGAGCCAAGCTTTCTTTTCAAGGAAATCCAAGGTGCTATTTATTTTGGCATGCAGCCTGTTCTGAGATGAAATGTGGCATTTTTATTATTGCAGAATGAAAGATTGAAGAGAACAAAAGTACAGAACGGGTTTTCAGTTTCAGGAATAAGTCAGGGAAGGTCTCTTTATATTTGGATTTGAGGTTACAAATGAGGTTGTTTGAAATTGGCATCATTACAGGCATAAATGTGAAGGGGGTGTGTGAGTGTGTGTGTGTGTGCCTCAGGAGTTGGGCTGACCTGGGGAAATCTGTGCTCCTGGGCACCGAGGGTGGCCCCTGCTGGTACTGTTTCTAAAGTGCCAGCAACAGATTCTGGTGGGTTTTGAACAGGCAGTCTTGACGCCCACCTCCTCCCTGCCCCGTTCATTGGCTTTGTGAGATAGTGTGGGGAGCTGGAGCCACACAAACTGCCCTGCCCCTAATTAAATTTGGACTGGCCACTTAGTCTCTTTGTGCCTTAGTTTCCTCCCTTGTGACTTGGAGATGAGACCTATTTCCCAGGATTGTTGGTGAGAGGTTTAAATGAGAAATTAAACACTGTACCTGACTCACAGAGTAAGTGCTTTGTACCTGCCTGTTTCTTTCCACGGGTTCCATCCGAAAACATCATTTTGTTCCTTCTTTTGTTTGTTTAAGAACCATAGACTGAGTGTTACGTGTTAGGGGATGGGGGTGAAGGCGAGGGAAGACACATCAATGAGTCCCACAGGATTTCTGATCTTCACGAGCTTACAGTTTAGTAGGGAAGAAGAGCTGGGGAAAGATAGAGCTGTATATAGTCAAAACATCTAGAATAAGATGAGCTAATAAGACAGGCTGAGAATTGGGGATCCTTGCTCCTGGCATAGGACATAAACATATGAAAAGTCACAGACCAATGGCAGAGATGAAAAAGTTTTGAACACTGGGGATACAACTTAACAGAATGAGTAATGAGTTGCATTATGTCAAAGCTTTAAATGCACCAAGGAGTTGAGAAATCCCACTTTAAAAGGGAGTTGCGTCCAACAAAGCTATTTTCACATTCTGTTGTGTGGCAAAGTAGCATGTGTTGATGTAGCAATTATTCTTAGATTTCACTCACTTAACCACATCAGACATCCACTCACTCCAAGGAAACCCCCTTAGACTCCAAAACGCCTGCCCTAGGACCGTGGACAAAAGTAGAGAGGGTGAGAGGAGATGGAGGGGGAGGTAGGGCTGGGAGGTTCATCTTTTTCTTTGTGTTCTTAGAGCTCTTTAGATTAAAGCTTGCAGAGCCCTCTTCTTCAGAGGCGGGGTGTCAGCTCCATTTAATTTCCAGGCTTGATGGCCTTGGAATGATTAATTTTAGTAAAATTCAAGTTTAAGAGAAAATTTAAAGGTCTCTATAGAGGTTTTCTTAAGCGAAATTTGACCTGATGTGTGCTGAATAATAATTTGAAGGCATATACTCTAATATACGAAAGGAAGAATTCCAAATGCTAATCAAAGGCAGTGGATGGGATTGGATTATCGGAAGCGATGGCGAGACTTTGTGCAACCAAAAGGCCCCCCTGCTTCCAGGTGGCCTCCTTTTCCTCAGGAGGAGGCTTGCTGCCTGGTGTCAGGCGTTGGAGAAGCAGACCTCTCCTTTGGCTCAAGAGGGTTTGCAAGAGAGCAGTTCTCCTTCTCTGTGTTCTGAATGTTTTTCATGTATACTGTGGGAAAAGCAGAAAAGCATCAGAATCAGGAACGTTTCTCCTCACAAAGAGAACTAGGGGCCAGTCACAGCAGCCGTGAACTAGGCTCCCTCCCTTATAGGGGTGGACAAACATTTCCGTTCCCAACACTGTGCAAAAAACATCCCTCCTCTCCAGTTTTAAGATGTGGGGCCTTCTCTCAAGGAGCCTACAGTCTAACTGGAGAGACAAAAAGCATATGTATGAAACCTAATCATTAAAGGTCATGCGTGAAGCAATTAGAGAATAATTAATTAAATGCTGAGCTGAGTAGAATATTTTTCAGAAAGAAAGTTCTCTGTGGTTTCAGGTCATTGTCCTTCGGACAGGATTTTAACTGGGTCTTGAAGGATGAGAGAGCAGCGGGGATTGAGGGGAGGATTAAACAAGTAGGCCAGGGAAGCTGGAGGCCAACCGCTGGAAGACATGCTGAGGAGACAGGTCAGAGGATCGGAGAAGGAAAGACAGGCATGAATAATAGCAGTAATAGCTAACACTTAGAAAGCGCTAGACACTGTTCCAAGTACTGTACATATGTTATGTCCACTTATCTTCTCCAGGACCTTATAGAGTAAATACTGTCCTTATTATCACCATTCTGTCCATCTTACAGGTGAGTAAATTGAGGCACAGGGAGGGCAAATACTTTGCTCCAAGGCCTATGACTTGTGAGTGGCAGAATTGTGATTTGAACCCAGGCTTTCTGGCTCTACACTGCCATCTGCCTCTCAGTGTGAGCACAGGCTTGGAGTCAGCCAGACCTGAGTGCAAATTCTGCTCCAACACTTGCTTGTTATGTGAACTTGGGCACGCTTGTAAACTTTCTCAGCCTCAGTCTCCCGCTCTGAAAAACGGGGACAATAATAATTCTCCCCAATTCTTTTTGGGTTGTGGGGATTAAATGAGATAATTCATATTATGTTAAGTGCCCGAGCTCTGCCTTGTTGCTCAGTAATGTTGTGGGGTGAAACGGGGGTGGGGGAGGGCAAACTTAGGGTTTGATGACAGAGGCCACGGTGGCGGGGGGGCGGGGGTGTGTGGAAATGATGCCACGGTGGAAACCTTACATGCCCAGGGAAGGCCAGCCTTTGCCAGGAACCTTGAGACTGAAGATGCAGATACCACCGCTGTCACCGATTTGTAATGCCATGTAAGAGGCATTTTTTAAAACTTACCCCTTTTGTACTGAAATACACGTCAAAGGAGATTCCAGGTTGACTTTGACTTTCAAGCTGCCAACTGCCAACTGACGACTTACCGAGGAGGAAGGAAGAGCTGTTCCTGCAGCTGCATCCTCACGGCCTTTTCTTCCTCAGGCTTTGCCTTGACGCTGTCAAGCAGTGGACCCATCTCCCACTGCCTCTCTAGCCTAACAGCCTCTGCCGAGGCAGGGTCCTCTGCCTAGGAAATTTCTCTTTACAACACTGCTCTGATCAAGGGCGACCCTCCGGGCCCCAGGTTAGAACCGCCGGTGTCTTTCCACTCTCTGCTGCCAATACCATCCTCACTCTCAACTTCTTATCCCTAACTTCTCCTCTACTGTGCCTCTGGGCTTGCACCAAACTCATGCTCCTGATGGTCAGGACACTCTATGCCTTTCCTAGATTTAAGTTGCCTTGAAGGCAAGGGAGTTTCCTGGGTGGGCTCTCCCTCTTCACATGGGTATCTCTGCTTCTAGAAACCTGCCTGCCCTTCAGGGCTTCATCACACCTGCATATAGAAAGCATGGAAAATTATTTGGAGGAGCATGCTGGTGAGTTTCTCTGCCTTCCTGCATTCATCTGCAAGGCAGGAAATGGACAACAGCTCTGGAGGCTCCTATTTGGCAGCGCTAGTATTTTTCAGGCCTCTTCTCTGGTTCGCTTGTTGGTTCCCCTTTTTTCACTCCTAGGTTGCTGGGAGCCAGCCCTCCTTCTCTTTCAATTTGTTTCCACTATCCCTTCCCTCATCACTGGCCCACTGTGCTGGTCTAGAGTTTATTGTCAAGCACATTGGAATTCCTAAAACATCCCTTCTTCCACTGCTGGGTATCACAGATAATTCATTATTCTGATGTATATGGAGTTACAATCATAAAAAGCCAATTTCCTGGGTGATTTATTTTGTAGCTGGGGCAGGAGCTGGGTTGTTTACCATTACAAGAGAGAGTCCTGGGAATGGATTAAAACTTTGGGGAAAATTTGTGATCAGATCTCAAGGTACACTAATTCAGTGTAAGGACAATATTCTGCTTGAATAGTTACTGATGTCTCTGGCCACCCGGGTTGAACTTCCTTTGTTCTGACCATAGTTAGAAAATACCTCTAGGTTTTGGCTCCTTGTTATCTTTCTCCATCTTGTATTTGATTAGGATGTCACATATCATTTATAGGTACCAGGACTCCAGTTTTTTCATAAAATGAATTATAATTCTCTTACCAAGATGAGGCAAAGCAGATTTCAGCTCTTGATATTCTGGAAAGTACACTGTGCTAGCTCTTAGAAGCCCTGGGTTCTAGTTCCAGCTCCTTCACTAATATGCTGAGAGGCCTTGGGTGAAGCACTTACCACCTAAGCCTCAGTTTCCTCACCTGCCAAATTGAGGGGGATGGACCAAATGCTAACATTCCATGAAGAGACACACCCAGGATTGGACTCTAGGAGTGCACACAGGATTTTAATCTCCCTCCCTGGAGGCTATGAGCTCATGGACACCCCTGGAAGAAAAGTTAGAATGGGTGTTACTTTCCTGAGTGCTGTGTTTCTTTGATGCTTATTCTACCTCCGATGAACCTGCCGCCACTGTTCTCTCTTTCTTTGTTTCAGAACTCTCCAATCAATTCCACAGACTCATCAGATGAAGAGTGCCTGAGAGAGTGACGGTCAGCATTCCCTAAGATGGAGAAGACAGATGGTAGGCAGGCTGCTGTTTATTCCCTGGTTTAAAGTGAGCACTTGGATGGGAAGTGGATTCTTACCATAAATTTTAGATATAGCTGGGGGAGGCCTAGAAGACATTCCCTAAACAGGAAGTATTGTAAGGCCCAAAACATGCATTTCAGATGTAAACATGAGAAGGCAGTAGAGAATGAGAATGAGGCCTTATGTTTATATTGAATGGTATTATCTTAAGAGTGCTTTCACACCCCAGCCAACCACCAAGAAGGAGGCAAGACTGCTCTCAGTCATTTCTCTTTTTATAGAAGAGGAAGTTGAGATCCAGGAAAGAGGTACAATATGGTGAAAGAGCCTCCATTTTTACCTGTGTGACTAAACAAGTCATTTAACCTTTGAGCTCAGTCCCTGCATATATCAGCTAGCTCTGCTGCATAACAAACCCACCCCAAAATGTAGTGACTTAAAATAACAGACATATATTATTTCTCATGAGATTCTGTGGGTGGTCTGGGACATTATTCTGATCTGAGCCAGCTTGGCCGACCTTTGCTGGGTTTCTCCCATCTCTATGGTCTTCTGAATGGTTTGTCTGGAGCTGGATGGTTTAGAGTGACCACACTTGCATGCCTGATAGTTGACTTAAGGTCATCTGTGGCATCAGTGATGACTTAGCCACATGTTTCTCATCATCCAGCAAGCTACCTGGGGCTTGTTCACGTGGTGACAGAAGGCCAAGCACAGTAAGAGCAGACAAACTCCAATGTGCAAGCAATTTTCAAGTCTCTGCATATGTCACATTTCTACTGGCCCACAAGACCAAGCCCAGAGTCAGAGTGGGAGAGGAGTACCTGAGAATGAAGTATTAGTGCGATCATCTTTCAAAAGTATTTACTACACTCATCTATTTAAAAAAGATTACACAAAATAGTGTAAAGTTGTTAATTAATAACTGTCTAGCACAATGGATGGCTCAATGAATGTTTACCATTTCCCCTCCCCAGGAAATTTGCCAGAGGTCATAGACCAGCCCCCGGTCCCCTGAGATGCTTTATCCAGCTCACCAAATGTCAGGAAATTGCAGAGCCTATAATCCTCCTTGAATCACATGTCCCTTAACTGCTGGCACAGGATTTAGGGACCAGATATCAGCTCTAGGCCGTGCCTCTTCCTTTTTTCCAAAAGCAGTTACCATATATTTTAAGAGTCTGCCTTCTCCCTGGAGAGCTGCCTTTTCAGTGCATCCCTGGAACTGGTCCCACAGAACACCAGCTAATTCCCTTAAGGCCCTGGGGGCCTGTAACCCTTGCCTGCCTCATTTGTCCCTCTCAGCATCCTCAGCGCTGCCGTTTTCTTCATGTGATTGTCCACGGCCAGCTCCAAAAAGGCATGCCTCCCTTCAATCACACATTTCTCACAAAATAAAGACCCAAGAGGGAAAAGTCACCATTGTTTTCTTGGCCTTTCGGAGAGGCTCATTTACTTCCCCTTCTTTCCAGATTTATTTTTGGCCACTTTCTCTTTAGTTTCTGTTTTTCACATTTCTTTCAGAAAGTGAGTAGAGACTGCTTCACCTCAAATGCCGCTAACTGGTTCGCTCACCTGCCACACCAAGCTTTGCCCCTCAGAATGATTGCTGTAGCCCCTCCCGCCCTTGTCCTCTTCTAATCCCACCTTCCTGTGTTTGTGTGTAACTCTCTAGAGTGGCGGCTGTGTCTGTAGGTCCTTTCCAGGGTCTATCTGCTGTGCTTTCAGAGTGAGACACTGTGGTAATTCCGGATAGCTCTGAGCTTTATATATCTTACTTCTTCTCCCCTGACTCAGTTTCCCTGTTTCTCCCAAATTATTTTTCTGGACTCTCATTCCCTCTTGAGGCTGTAGTCATAACAGAGTCACATATTCCAGGGACAGAGCGTATTCTCAGCGAATCTTCCCCTGCCCCATTCAGAACTGATGAAGACATGCCTTTAGGCACCTTTGTTGAGCACCTACTCTGTGCCCTGTTCTTTACATGCAGTATGTATTAGTATCTCCACTTTACAAATGAAGAATCCGAGGCATAGGAAATTAAACAATTTGCCCAGAGTCACACAGGTTGGCGTTGACAGCTGTTTTGGCCACGTGTTTGTTAATCTGATCTGAACTTCATTTTGAGCAAAGACTGTCCTAGTGATTTCTTGCCCTGGCCCAATGCCTGGAATTCTGACTACTGCATACTTGTCACCGGGTAGAATTAACAGGAGCAGAGCCTAATGTGAGCACAGGTCTCTCAGCATATCAGGCCAAGCTCCCTCGCTCAAGGTCCTGCATTCCTCTTGCACTGAGAGGGAAAGAAGGGATGCAGAGTGGTGGGTGGCAGTCAGGGCAGCACGGTAGATCCCGGGGGTGGTGGTGATGGTCGTGCTACCATAGCACTAGGTTAGTAAAGCACTTATTAACCCTGTCATCCTGGATAGCTGCTTAGTCTCACAGACTCCTTTGGTTCCCTCATCTTCCTTGTAGAAGACTTTGCCCTTGAAACTGCTGTTTTTTTTATTTTGATGCTATTATTGTATTTGTGCACTGGACCTGCTCCCAGAGGCCGCTGGGTAAATCAGCGCATTTCTACTGAATTGAGGCAATAAGCAGAAAAATAATGCAGCCTTTCCTTTAGAGCAGTTCTTTGCCTTCTGGGTAATAAATATGTTCTCTACTTAACTTTAGACAAATATCTTCTCTCAGAATTGGCCTGTCCTTGTATTCCAGGAGGCTTCTGGGTGGGCCAGTAGGCCCAGGCGTACAGCACAGTGCAACCTGGAAAACTGACACTTGCCGAGTAACAAAAGATATTGCCCTCATTTATTGAAACCACCAGCGTGCCTCTTTAGGGGAAAACAGATTAGTAAAAAAATATGTGGGCAAATGGAACTTATTTGCAGTCTTTTGGGTGCTGGAGGAGTGTTTACTCCGTAACCATCTGTAGTCCAGGTGTCTGCTGCAGAAGTTCTGGAACCCAGCAAAGACCATCCTATGGATCAGCACCAATGCCTTTGCTGTGACATACATCCACAGGCCTTGTGGTTTTTGCTAGTACTGATTGCCGGTAGATTCTGCTGGATCAGTGTTCATGAGCTCAGCCTTGGTGTGTCTGGTTGACTTCATTTAGTTCTTTGGAGAAAACTGCACATCCCTAAGCAAAGAGGACCACCTGACGAGCATGTGGCATCAACCACAAGGAGAGATCAGGCAGGCAAGTGAGTAGAGCTCAGCTCTGATCTGTCATCACCCTTACAGCAAATCCAGCCCAAAATGTGGCCCAGGTTTGCAAATACCATCATTTGCATCCTTTCTTTAACCTGACCCTGTCCCTCCAGTGCCTTTAACTTTTCTCACCCCGATCTTTGGCAGCTGTCTCCCAGCTGATCTATAGACCCCTGGTTTTTCTTTCCTCTAATCCTCTTCAAGAGGGCTATTTAAAATCACACATTTGACCAAGTCATTTTCTTGCTTAAAGCCTTTCTTTTTTTTTTTTTTTTTAAA
>JAQZBX010037800.1:0-23702 GCA_029593785.1 Cabassous unicinctus | reverse complement strand
AATGACCCAAATATATGCTATTTACAAAAGACTTGCCTTAAATTCAAAGACACAAGTAGGTTGAAAGTGAAAAGTTGGAAAAAATATTCCATTCAAATAGCAATCAAAAGAGAGTGGGTATAGCTATAGTAATATCAGACAAAATGAACTTTAAGTCAAAAACTGTTTTAAAAAAATACAAGGAAGGGCACTATATATTTATAAAAGTGTCAAATCATCAAAAAGATATAATGATTTTAAACATATGTGTACCTAACAACAGAGCCCTAAAATCTATGAAGCAAATACTGACAGATTTTAAGGGAGAAGTAGATAGTTCTATATTAATAGTAATAGACATTAGTACTCACTTTCAATAAAGGATAGACTATTCAGATGTAAGATCAATAAGGAAATAGAGAACTTGGACAATACTATAAACCAAATAGACTTAACAGACATATATAGAACACTTCATCTAACAACAGCAGAGTATACATTTTCCTCAAGTGCACGTGGATCATTCCCTAGGGTAGACCATATGCTAGGTCACAAAGCAAGTCTCAACAAATTTTAAAAGATTGCAATCATCCAAAGTATTTTCTCTGGCCACAATGCAATAAAACTAGAAATCAATAACAGAGGAAGAACTAGAAAATTCAAAAACATGTGGAAATCAAACAGCCAATGGGACAAAGCGGATATCACAAAGAAAATTAGGAAATCTCTTTTACAGATCATTTTCATCCATTTTCTCATGATTTTGTTTCTTTCATATAACAGTGATTCACAGACATTGATATTTCAGTCAATGTCATATAAAATGGCAACATGATAAAGGGCATATAAGAAAAACCCCACAGCAAATATACTCAGCAGTGAAAGAAAGAAGTAAAACTATCCCTATTTGCAGATGACATGATCCTATATATAGAAAAGCATGAAGAATCTACAAGAAAGCTATTAAAGCTTATGAAGATATTTAAAAAGTGACAGGAACAAGTACAACACATTAAAGTCAATGAACTTGTATATACCAGCAATGAAAAATCCAAAAAGGAAATCAAGAAATTCCATTTACAATAGCAACTAAAATAATAAAACAGCAAGATTAAATTAAATCAATGATGTAAAAGACTTGTACATGGAAGACTACAAATCAATACTGAAAGAATTAATGACCTAAATAAGTGGAAAGATATTCCATGTTCATAGATTGGAAGATTTAATATCATTAAGATGTCAATACTACCCAAAGAGATTTACAGATTCAATGCATTCTCAAACAAAATTCCAACAGCCTTCTTTTTAAAATGGAAAACTAATCATAACTGAATAGCCAAAAACATCCTGAAAAAGAACAAAGCAGGAAGACTCACACTTCTCAATTTCAAAACTTATTACAAAGCTACAGTAATCAAGACAATAAATGTTTTAGTTTGCTAAAAGTTGCCAAAATCAATATATCAGAAATGGGTTGGCTATTACAATGATGATTTATTAGGCTTGCAAGCCCAGTTCTGAGGCCCTAAAAGTGTCCAAATCAAGGCATCATCAGGCAATGATTTCTACCGGAAGACTGGCACATGGCAGCTTCTGCTGGTCTCTCCCTTCTCTTCCAGGGGTTTTGTTGCTTCAGCTTCTGGTTTCCTCTCTCCAGTTCTGTTGATTTCAGCTCCTTGCTCTTGTGGCTTTCTCTCTCTGCTCCTGTGGCTTTTTCTCTGTCTTCTATGGGTTTCTCTCTGTATTCATCCCGTTTATAAAGGACTCCAATAAGAGGATTAAGACCCAAAATGGGTCATGTCCTAGTGAAGTAAACTAATCAAAAGGTCCCACCTATAATAGTTTACACCCACAGGAATGGACTAGCTCTAAAGACATGATTTTCTGAGGTTCATAAAAGCCTCAAATTACCACAGTAAAAAAATGACAGACATATGGACCAATGGAATAGACCTGAGAGTTCAGAAATAAGTACACACACCTACAGCCAATCAATTTTTGACAAGGTTGCCAAGTCCGCTCAATGGGGAAAGAATAGTTTCTTAATAAATGGTGCTGGGAAAACTGGGTATCCACATGAAAAAGAACGAAGTTGGACCCCCTACCTCGCAACATAAACAAAAATTAACTCAACCTGGATAAATGACCTAAATATAAAAACCATAAAAGTCTTAGAAGAAGACATAGGGAAATATCTTCAGAATCTTGTATTAGGCTATAGATTCTTAGACTTTACACCTAAAGCACAAGCAACAACAGATAAAATAGATAAACTGGAGTATATCAAATTTTAAAACTTTTATGTATCAAAGGGCATTATCAAGAAGATGAAAAGACAAGCAACAGAATAGGAGAAAATATTTGGTAATCATATATATAACAGGGTTTAATATCTAGAAAATATAAAGAACTCCTGAAATCAACAACAAAAAGACAAAAGTGCTTATCTACTGTTTTCACAATCGTTTTAATTGTTTCATCTTTTTCAATATTTGATTTTTCAAAACACGGGTTTAGAAGAAACATATCTGGAATTTAATTTGGTGAACAGGAATTTCTCCAGGGAAGATATACAAATGCCACTATGCACATGAATAGATACTGAACATCATGAGCCATTATGGAAATGGAAGCTCCTCAAAAAGTTAAACATAGGACTACCATATGACCTGGCAATTCTCCTTCAGATATACACTCAACATAATTGAAAGCAGAGATTCAGGTAGATACTTGTACACCAGTATTTATTGCAGCATTGTTCACAATGGCCAAAAGGTGGAAGCAGCCCAAAGGTCCATCAGCAGATGAATGGATAAACAAAATATGGTACATACATACAATGGAATATTATTCAGCCATAAAAGGGAATGAAGTTCTGATACAACATGGATGAACCATGAAGACATCATCTGGAGTGAAATAAGTCAGATTAAAAGGACAGGAATTATATGATTAGATTTATATAAAATAACTAGGATATGTAAATTTGTAGAGATAGAAAACAGATAGAAAACATCATCTGGAGTGAAATAAGTCAGATTAAAAGGACAGGAATTATATGATTAGATTTATATAAAATAACTAGAATATGTAAATTTGTAGAGATAGAAAACAGAGCACAGGTTACTAGGCATGGGTAGGTTAATGGGAAGTTCATGCATAATGGATACAGGGTTTTTGTTTGGGGTGATAGGAAAGTTTTGGTCATGGATGGTGGAGACGATAGCACAACATTGTGAATGTGATCAACCCACAGAATTGTATGCTTGGAAATGGTTGAGTTGGGAAATTTTATGATGTGTATATGTTTCCAAAATTAAAAATAAAGTGACTAAAAAGACAATGACAATTAAATACAATACATGATCCTGGACTGGATCTAATAATAGAAGAGAAAATAATGCTCACAAGAACATTATCTGGACAATTAAAACATGATCAATGGAAATTTCTTAAAGTTGAAACGTATATTAATGTGGTTACATAGTGAATATCCTTGGTCTTAGGAAATATACATGGAAGCATTGTGTCCAAGGAACATGATGTATGCAACCTACTCTCAAATGTTTAGAAAATAGGTGATAGATAAATAGATACATAAATAGATAAAGATAGAATGACATAACACATGTGACAAAAAGTTAAAAGTTAGTAAATCTGGGTATCTGGGTAGGTGTTATATTAAAGTTCTCCACATTGGTTTTGTATTATTTTCATCATTGTCCCATAAATTTGAAATTATCTTAAAGTAAAAAGTTTTTTAAAAACTGTCCAGGACTGAAAGAGTAAAAATCAGCTTGGATCAAAAGAAAAAGAAAACCCAGTCCTGTCATTTTCAAACTGGGAAGCAGACATAGAAAAAGCCAGATGCAAAATTAATAGCAATCATTGTTTCTCCCAAGGTTGTGTAGCAGCTGTAAAATGCCATAAGCATCCCCTCTTTGAGTGATTATTGCTTTCTCACCAGTGATACCCCTGACCCTCTTTGCTACACCTATTACTGGGGTTGGCCAATTGCTAAAACTGCCCTCAACTCATACCAGCACCCAATCTCTCATGAATCGTCACTTCTCCTAATTCCATGTTGGAAACAGTAACTTATTCAGAATTATTCCCCACTTGTCCTAGAATCCTTCATGGAACCTAACCCTCGCAGGAGATGCTTCCCTCCTCCCCTTTGCTAACAGTGGTACTCCACAGTTCTTCTGGAATGCAGTTCCTCCCTGTGGGTCAATAAATCTGATTTTGTCAGACTATATCATTTGTGCCTGCTTGTTTGACTAATTAGTCTTTAATAATTTTTAAAAAGACAGTGCTGCTTTTTTGTAATGCTAAATTTATTCTATGTATGAGACTGTCTTTTTCTGGGATAATGTTCTTTTTCCTCTTTGGACATCAAAATGCCTTTTGGTTTATGAAATAATGTTGGTACTTTTAATTTTTCTAGGCAAGGATACGAAAAACAAACAAAAACTTGGCAATCCTATTTAGACCCCAAGTGTTTTTGAAATGTTAATAGCCCACTGGTCTGTGAATCACTGCTGTGTGAAAGCAACAATATAATGAGAAAAAGCTCTTTAAAAGGTATTAAGACAATTGGGGGTGGGGGGACTCTTTAAAACATTACCTCACCATCATTCACGAAATTAAATTCCAGATATGTTTCTTCTAAACCTGTGTTTTAAAAAATCAAACCTGTGTTTTAAAAGATAAGACAATTAAAACTGACTGTGAAAACAGTAGATAAGCACTTTTTAAGCTTAGAAGAATAAAAAGGAATTGTGTATTTTTTAAAGCTTCAGCTTCTGGAATGAAGATTGTTTTATTATTTGCCAGGCCTGTCTCCCAATGAAACCCATTTTCAAAAGACAAGATTTTCTGGAACAGTGTTGTATCTGGGACTCCTCATTGCAGGGACTCATTGTCTCTGCCAAGGGAGGGCACTCAAGTAAGAGGCTCACGGTGTCCAGGATTCTTCCGTCCTTAGCCACCACCTGGGTCACTGCCCATGAAAGTCACAATCTTGCCCCCAGGGCAGAAGGAGACTTTTTGTTTTGTTTATTTATTTTTTACCGTGAGGTCCCAGGATCGAACCCAGGTCCCTCCATATGGGAGACGGACGCCCAACCATGTGAGCCACATCCGCCCCCAAGAAGGAGCCTTTTTGACAGACTTTTGGAGGAATTGGACCAGGCTTTACCAGGATCCAGACATCCTAAGAACCACCAGGAAAGTACTAAAAGGGCCAATCAACCCTTAGACTGGTCTAGTAAGGCCTCAGTGCTTGGATTTCAGAAAACAACTCTAAATTCACTCTTAGGGGCCGCACTCACATGGTGACAGTGTTGAAGCCGCAGGCCTTCAGCTTCAGCAGGCGGTCCTCCCAGTACTCCCGGGGCACCCGGAAATAGTGGATGGTTCCCGCTATAATCTGGAACGGGAACCCATCTAGTGTGAAGTTTGAGTCCGTAACCTTCAGACCCTCACCACGTATCTGCCGGTAGGAGGGGGTCAGGTGAGTTTGATTAATCCTGCAAGGACAAAGGAAGCACATGAAGTCCTAGAGGTATTACCCAAGAGGTACGCAATGTGAGCAAATGGGGCCCCAGGCATACCTCCAGGAGAGTGAGGCACCTGCTTCTGGAAACATACCTGGGCCAGCTGTATCCTGGGAACTGAGCCAGCACTGATAAGGCTGAAGACAGGCACAGAATGCACTCAAGTCTCACCCGGAAGGCCCACATGCTAAACACATAGGATAGAACAGCGGTCAGAGGGACCTGGGCAAGGGAGGGAAGGGGGAGCTGGAGTCTGGGGGACACAGGATATGGAGAAATGAGAGGATAGAAGTGGTCCCCACTTGGAAGGCAGAATTCTAGAGTAGTTGTCCCACAGTTTCTCCACCACCTGGCATGATAGACAGCACCTCAAGGCCAAATCCCCCTTCTCCCCAGCTATCTACCGACTGGAGAGGGAAGCGCTGCATAGAAGAGCCTCCTGCTAAAGGAGGGGGTTTTCAGATCCCATTTGCTTCTTAGAGAAGATCAAGCCTCAGTCAAAGAACAGTTTTGCAAAACAGAATAATCTCTGGGAAATTTGCCTGAGACACTCAATTGCTACGGAATGAAGTACAGTAAGTTTCTACAGGGCAGAAAACTGGTTCGGATGTGAACATGAGTACCCATTTCCATCTCCAAGCTTATTGTCCACTTCCCTGCTACTGCAGGGACTCTTCTTACTGGCTTCCAGAACCCATGGGACTTGTGTGGCCCCTGATTTTCTTCTTGCTGCACGTCTTGAGAGGAATGTTTTTCCTTTTATGTATCACAAATTCTGACTGGGAAGTGGACTGAAGGGAGCAATAGGGAAGTCGCAGTGGGTGGGTCTGCACCTCCAGAGCCCAGAACAGTATCTGAATCATAGTTGGTTCCCACTGGAGATTTTTTTTTTTTTTTTTAACAAATGAATGAATTACCAATATCATTAAAACGTCTGGATTGCCTGCATAAACCTCAGCTTGACCACCTGCTTAGCGAATAGGAGTTAGTGCAATAGGGAAGAGGAAGGTTAGATTGGGGCCAGGGGATTAAGCTGTCGGGGCAGGATTGGGGGCGTGGAAGCTGAGGGCCCCAGACTCCTCACTGCAGCCTTGGCTTCTGAAGAGAGCAGAGCAAAGCAGAATGAGCCCGAGGCCCCTGGAGCAGGGACTCCCAGGGAAAAATCAGAAAGGATCAAGCACAACTGCCAAGGGGACCTACACGAGAGGAGAGCAGTATGATTGCCCTGGAAATCCGAGGGGGCTGGCCAGCGCAGGGCCAAGAGAGGCGCCCACAAGCGCGGGGAGAGGCCCTAGGGCGTCCCAGGGCCCTCGTGTGGGGGTGTCCAGGCTCCACAGGGCGCCCGGGTCCCCCTTACTCAGCTCCCGGCGCCGATTTTGCAGCCAGACTCCGCAGCTCCTGCTCTCAGCAGCCGCCGCCTGGACCTGCGCCGGGTCGCCGCCCTCCGACTCGCGGACTGGTTTGGGGAGTTGGGGGTTAGGAGTGGCACCTGCTGTATCTGTCCCGTCCCTCGCCCTCCCCCCGCCCGCGCTTTCCCAGGCAAACTCCCGCTTTCAGGCAGACCCTTCCTTCGGGGCACCATGCAGACCGCCCTCCACCCGGGCAGACGCCCCTCCCGGGCACACACCCCTTATAGGGCAGAACCCACCTCCCTCTCGGGCAAAACCTCTCCTCCCGGGCAGACCCCTTCTCCTGGGACCAGCCCCCACGGTCCAAGATCAGGAGGGGTCGCCTCCGCGGGGACACAAATGTTCTGTGTTCTAGCGGCTTTGCCACGTGGGTTGGCTTCACACGCGCACTGGATCCCCGAGGCGGGCTTTGACCTTTGCGAATTACGCAGATGACGTAGCTAAGGATCGTGGAGCGCTAGGTGTCCAGAGAGCCCAGGGCTGCGTGGCGTCTGGCTAGGAGAGGCGGCCTGTTCTAGGTCTGGTGCTAATTAGCGCGATTTTGGCCGGGTCTGGAGCCCTAACCGGGAAAGATTTCCCACACAATCGCTTGCCCATAGGAAAGAGATCCATCCTCCTGGAAGTCCGGGCCAGAGTCCGAAGGAAACTTTCACCAGTTGTTGACAATCCAGGTTTCTCCTGTGCTGGGTGCTGAGATGCAGATAAATAAGAGAAGGAATATCCTCTTCCCCTGGAGACTTGAGAGTTAGAGCAGGAAGCTCACAGGGTCCTGCCCTAAAGCTGGTAACATGACTGCCCAGAGCCCTGCTCCACCGTGGCAGGCCCCACTAGAAGGGAATTTAGGGACCTTACCAGAAAGGCAGATTTCTCAATGCCACTCCAGATCTACAGATCTCTGAAACTGTGGGATGAGGCCCTACGTTCTGTGTAACAAACCCTCCAGAGGGTTCTACACGCTAAAGTTAGCCAGCTATCTGTCTCAGAGCTTTCCTTGTGCATTCTCTGCAGCAGAGTCCCACAGGGTTAGGGGAGGGAAGAGCTGGGAGAAGAGAAGGTTAACTTCACCGTTGTAGTTGGGATGACCCTTCTTACAGCCTGCTGGGGTGGGAGAGTGAGCTTCACTTAAAATTTCCACAGCCAGATCCATACAATCCAAGGGAAATTAAACTCTCCTCTTTATAGACACTGAACACCATAACAACTTTAAGAAATCTCTCCCTCTCAATTAGAGGTGGAGTGGGCATCACCATCCCAGAATCCTCAGGATTGGGGAATGAGCGATGGACTAGAGTACACTTACTGGTATTCTAGTATAGACTTATTGTTATTCTAGCAATGGAAGAACTTTTATCATTGATGTGCAGGCAGTGGCCACTGGAGGTTCTGAGAGGAGGGAGAGGGAAAAACAGGTGTAACATGGGGACATTTTTGGGACTTGGGAATTTTCCTGACTGATATTGCAATGACAGATACAAGCCATTATATATCTTGTCATAACTTACAAAATTGTGTGCAAGAGAGTGAGTGTAAACTACAGCATAAACTATAATCTACTTTTGGCAATGCTCCAAAATGTGTTCATCAATTGTAACAAAAGTACCACATTATCAAAGGATGTTGTTAATGTGGTGTATTAGTCAGGGTTCTCTCAGGAAACAGAATCAACAGGAGATATCTGTCAATAATATGAGATTTTAAAAGAGTCTCTCACGTGACCGTGGGGATGCACAAGTCCAGGTTCCACAGGCAGGCTGCAAACCAGAGGCTCCGATAAAAGGTCCTTGATGAGTTTCTGGGAGAAGTTGCCTGTCCAACTACGAGCTGGGAAATTCTCTCTGAATGTTGAAATCACTTCCCCTTTTAAGGCATTCAACTGATTGGATAAAAGTGTCACCCATTGATGATGTAATCTCCCTGATTGATGCAGATGTAATCAGCCATCCACGCAGTAAACTCACTGGTGATGGAAGTCCGTAAATGCTCTGGTATTACAATTAGCCCAGTGCTTGCTGGAACAAACACCTGGAAACAATTACCTGGCCGAGTTGACACATTAGTCTAACCATCACATGTGGGAAAATATGGGAGGGGTTGGGAGTGGAGCATATAGGAATCCCCTATATTTTTTATGCAATATTTATATAATCTAAGTATATATTTTTTAAAAATTAAAAAGTATATTAAAAAAGAAATATTTACCAAAATTTAAGTAAATATTTCAAAATTAAAATATCAGTGGTTTTTTGAATGATTTTAATGCTTATTATTTGTAATTTGATTTTTCTTTTAATTTTACTAGATGATTTTCAGTATCCCCATTCCACATTTCCATTTTTTAAAATTTCCTTAGTCAATCATTCTATTGATTCATATTTGTTCCTGCAAATTATATGTTGCTGTTTTTATGGCTATATTAATTATTTATACAAATGACATAAATTGCACATCTTATTTGATCTTATTGTTTTTTAAGATTTAAACACTTTATTAGTCAGCAATCCTGTAGTAATTCTACAGTAGTAATTGTCAGTAAATCTGTACTACATAATGCCAATGATTTCTTATAGAATTTATATTGTTTGCCTCTACTTTAGTAGACTAAGGCCCACTAGCAAGCCAAAAGCTCTTTCTCAAAAGGCGAGTAGTTATCCACAGAGGATGGCAGGGCTTTGCTTCAAAATCTTAAGGGTCTGTGTTGTGATTCTCCTATAGGAGCCTTCCAAAGGCTCAGATGGCATCTCTATTTGCCACTGAAATTCTGCTGGATCATATGGCCCAAGTAGCAGAGCCAGAGCAGCTTGCGCAGCAGCCTGGGCCTGTTGCAGAGCCTTCCCATGTTCTAGTCCCTATTCATAACAAGCAGCTTTTTGGGTGATTCAGTAAATAGGTCAGAGTAGCACACCCAAATAAAGACTATATTTCCTCTAAAATCCAAAGAAGCCAATCAGGCATTGTGCCTCCTTTTTGAGGGGCCAGAAGCAACAATTTATCTTTCACCTTAAAAGAGATATCTTGACATGCCTCATACCACAGAAGCCTAGAAATTTCACTGAGATAGGACACCCTTGCATTTTTGTTGGATTTATTTCCCATCCCCTGACACACAAATGCCTTACCAATAACAACTTACCAAGGAATAACTAGTACTTCCTGCTCAGTAGGTCTAATCAGCATAAGGCATCAATATAATGGACCAGTGTGATGTCTTGTGGAAGAGAAAGGTGTTCACGGTTCCTACAGACTCAATTATGACACAGGGATAGGGAGTTGATATACCCTTTAGGTAGGACAGTGAAGGTGTATTGCTGGCGCTGCCAGCTGAAACAAACTGCTTCAGATGGTCTTTCTAAAAGGTATCGAGATAAAAGCATTTACCAGATTAGTAGCTGTATACCAGGTACCAGGGGACATGTTTATTTGCTAAAGCAATGCTACCACATCCAGAACAGCAGCTGCAATTGGAGTCACCACCTAGTTAGGTTTATGGTAATCCACTGTCATCCTCCAAGAGCCACCTGTTTTCTGCATAGACCAAATAGGAGAATTGAATGGGGATGTGGTGGGAGTCACCACTCCTGCATCCTTCAAGTTCTTGGTGGTGGCACTAATCTCTGCAATCCCTCCAGGAACGTGGTATTGCTTCTTTTTTACTATTTTCCTAGGTAAATACAATTCTAGTGGTTTCCACTTGGCCTTTCCTACCATACTAGCCCTTACTCCACATGACAGGGAACCAATGTGGGGATTCTGCCAGTTGCTGAATATGTCTATTCTAATTATGAATTCTATTACTGGCCATATAACCACAGGATGGTGTCAAAGACCAACCAGACCCTCTGTGAGATGGACATGAGCTAAAACTCCATTGATCACTGACTGCCATAAGCCCCTACTCTGACTGGTGGACCAGTGATGCTTTGGGTCTCCTGCAATTAGTGTCAATTCAGAGCCAGTGTCCAATAATTCCCCCAAAATCTGATCATCTCCTTTTTCCCAAAGCATGGCCATCCTGGTAAAAGGCCGTAGGTCCCTTTGGGGAAGGTGGGAGAAAGATTAATAGTATAACATTTTGGCAGTGTAGCAATGTCCATCCTCAAGAGGACCCAGTCTTCCCTTCATTCAATGGTTCTGGATCTGAAAACTGACTCAAACCTGGGAATTGATTGATGAACTATCACTCTTTGTTTTGACGATTCAGATTAGCCTTCTGTTCACTTGACCTAGAACTCTTCTGCTTGTACAGATTGAGTAAGAATTTAGTAGACTGCCCATCTATTTCACTTCTAGGTGCCCCCCATGATCAATAGCCAATGTCATAGATCTATGTGACTCAGACGGTTCTGATTACTTCTTTGATTCTGCTGTTCTTTATGGTTCCCATGCCCACCTTATCTTTGGTGATTAAGTGCTACTACTTGGCCTCTGCCCCTCAAGGATCCAATTATCCTCATTACATGGAAGACCCCAGCTCAGTAGCAGAATTTCCCACTTCAATTCCTGACCTACAGAGAAGACCAACCACAGAGCTCTTCAAGGATGCTGGAGCTCCCCTCACAAATTTGATTCCCACAATCATTGCAAAAGGTATGTTCTCTGGATGTCCCTGGGGTGGATGAACAGGTCTTACAAGATAAAGCCACTCTACCATTCCAATCTCCCTAAGCTTTTGGATACCTTCCTCTACATTATTCCAGGGAATTTCTGGTATTTCAACTTCCTTTAATGCAGGCCACTGTGGTAAGTTGAATTATTATACCCCAGGAGAAAATATGTTCTTAATCCACTCATGTTGGTGTGAATCCATTGTAAATAGGACCTTTTGAAGATGCTATTTTTAGTTAAGGTGTGGCCAACCAAGTGAGGCCTTAGTCCTATTACTGCAGGCTTTATGGAGAGAAAGCTACCACATGGAGGAGCAGGAGCTGGAAGTCAACAGAACTGGAAGAGAAAGGAGAGGACATTGTCATGTGCCAAGGATTGCTCCAGCCATAACACTATCAACACTAGGAGGATCAGCTCTCTAGCCTCTGAAACTGTGAGCCAATAAATTCCTGTTGTTAAGGCAACCCATTATGTGGTATTTGTCATAGCAGCTAGAAAACTAAGACAGCCACCTTTTGGTCTATGTTTCAGCCAACCAAACAAACTGTTAGAGATCTTTTAAAGCCCTGAACTACAACTTTGAATCCAGAATCTATGTTAAGTGGGCCCCTATCAGAAATTCAGCTTGTTCCAACTTCATGTTCCTTCTACCATTATCCCACACCCTTAATATACATTCTCACACATATTCCCCAGAGTTCTCTCTGTATAAATTGGAAAACTCATGCAGTTCTTCTTGAGTGTAGCACTCATCCTCATAGATCACACTTTGTACCTCACTTTTCAGAGCCTTCTGGAACTTCAGACTAGTTACAGGTCTAGAAGCAAAGAGGAGTGGTAGGGTGGGTCCTGAGAAAAATCAGCAGTGTCTTGCAAGTCAACTACCTCAAGCCATTACAGGCTTATACAGCAAAGCAGGATTAACCTTCTCAGATGGACTGGAAGGGTTACTTCTACTGACAAAGAAGACCCAGCAGAATTTAGAGATTCAATGGCTCATATTCTTCAAGATCTGCCATATGTCCCTATTCCAATTTTCAGGGTACTATTCCTTCCAATCAATAAGAGCAGACACCCTGTAAAACTGGGGATTCAGTTTGCCTTGTACTTGCAATTGTAGGATAAAAAAACTTGGGGGTTGGTTTTCAGAAATCTAAATTCTGTGCCTATAGGAAATAAGGGTTTATTTCAAGGTACACAAAAATTTGAGATCATTTATGCAGCACTAGAGCTAGAAATTTGAAGCCCAGAGTTCATCCTTTTCTTTCTCCACTTTCTGCAAATTAGAAGTAACCAATCAACCTTACTTTGAGTGTTTTTCCCCAGGATAGAAACCCAACTTACACTAGATATTCTAGGGTTTGCATTTTGCAATGCCTTTCTCCTAGTATTTATTTTTATATTAGTAGTCTTAATAATAATTAGCATTGTTATTACTAATTATTATATTAGTATTATTATTTATATCAGCATTATTTTTATGTTAATATTACGAGTACATTGTGGTATGAAAACATGATTTCAAAATCTAGAATATAGAAAAGTATCAGTTATGACAACTGGCATCTTGATTGTCTAATGGTAAAAGATTCAAAATTTCCAAAAATAAGACATACAAGAAAGGACACCATAAAACATTATGTGGCTCAGCTGTAAACAATACATAGATTAATATAAACACTAAATATTGATTTATCCAAAATTCATGATTTATTTATACTGGTAGGATAAGTGGAGTGAAAGACTACATGTGTGTGGAAGGGGTGTGTGGAAGGGGTGCAGGAGCCATAAAATCTCATTTGAATTTTATCTAAAATTCAATATTAATAAATAGGAATTTAAGCCTGTTGTTTAGAAGTCTGGAGAAAATTGTTAGAAAGCTCTGAAAATAACTGTCTCTCCAGAATAGGAATCAAGAGTGGGAGAAAGATGGAAATGAGAGCTATTGTTTTTCATTAAAATCTTTATGAAACTATATATTTGACTTTTTAAATTATTTACATAATTAAAACTATTTAAAAAATAGAAAACAAATTGCCAAAGGCAGTTCTAAACTATGTCATATCATCTTGCTTCATCGGAATGCTGATATTAAGAACAACTCCTACTCTGTTTTTCCCTAAGGGGAAACAAAAATAGTCAAAGAACACTGCATGGTCCCATTGCTTCACTGAGGTGGCCTGAAAGTTGGTGGACTGGGGCTGTATGGAAGGAAAGAGCAGCCTTTCTTCTGGTGCCTTTTGGAGATCAGGCTCATTAGATTCTGCATCCCAGCAATTACAGAATCTGATATCTAAACCTGTCTTCACAAATGGGGTTGAATTCAGGTTTAAATGCAGTACTAAGCAGCCCATCAAAAACTTGATGGCATTGGAAAAGAAATGGCTATGTGGGGGCTTGATATTTCCAGAGATGAATTACAAAACCACCTCACAACAACTTGCATCAGTTATTGTGGGGAAAAGGACCCAATTGTCTCCAAGATTGAGATAACAGCCTTTCCTTATTGGAGGAGACAGAAATCTTGTTCAATAGCAGAGAAAAAGGTTCTGAGAACCTGTGTGTGTAGCAAGGGTGGGAGATGGGGTCTATCTGGTTGGGACAATTAGCTGCAATTCGGAGAAGGGGCAGGATCCCAGGACAGGTTAGAGAGGGAGGAAGAGAATTGGAGTTGTGCAGCCCTGGGAAGGTTTCCAACTTGAGACCCACCAGAGCTGCCTCTGTGGGCAGGAGGTTCTGGGACTGCAGATTGTCATGGCCCCAGGCTGGTGCAGCAGTTTGCCCCTACTGGAGAGGGGGGCTGATCATGAGAAAGGCAGATTCTGAGACCCTAGGACGCTGATCCAAGCCCAAGAAGATAATCCTTAACCTTGGGAAGTGGGTGTGATAAGTTCTTTGACAGCAGGAACCATATTTTAAACATTTCTCTGTCCCTAACTCAGCCACTCTCCCTACACAGCACGCATTCAACAAATAAACAAGTATTAGTTGCAATTGAAAATGCAAGTGTTAGTCTCTCAGTACCAGTCTGTATTTAATAGAAAATATTGTGTTCTCCCTGCACACCGGGAAGATATGTGCAAGTGTAATACTTGGGTCATAGGGACTCTGTACAAAAATGCTTGTGTTTTCAACAAAACTGTAAATTGAGTTCTACTGATTTCCCAAGTTACTGAATTTGCCAAATTCTTAATAATAGGGAAGAGGCCAATTTTTAGAGCCTCATTTGTTAGAGGAAGATTTTTTTTAAAGGGGTGTTTCCAGAAATTAGCTAAATGCTTAGTCAAATCTAATGGAAAAAGAAACACACATATACAAAAATCACATTTTTAAAAAGTTAAATACCAACTGGGAGTGGATGTGTCTCAAGTCATTGAGTGCCTGCTTCCTACATGGAAGGTCCCAGGTTCAGTCTCCGGTGACTCCTAAAAATAAAAACAAACAATAAGCAAACAAATGAAAAAACTAAGTCAGGGGAGCTGATGTGTCTCAGTGGTTGAGCACAACCTTCCCACATGCAAGGTCCCAGGTACCTCAAAAAATAAAAAAATTTAATTTAATTTAATTTAATTTAAATTTAAAAATAAAATCCAACTTGTGGAACCATGTTAGTGTCCCAAGTAGACTGTATTCAATGATATAGTGCTTACATTATCTGAAAACAATAAAAAGCTCAAAAAATACCCTAGATAAGAAATTGAATTCTGAAAATATCCTTGGAAAGGGTTTTAGAACCTGGGCCCCTCAATGCTTCCTGGCCTCATGCTCCCACAAAAAATACAAATTTAACCTACTCAAGGTTCAAACAAAATCTCATCTTCTAAAGATCTGGATAATTCACAGCCTAACCACGATTTAGGAAGAAAGTTTCCTAAATATTTATTTTAGTTTAATATTCAGTGGAATGCTACATAGTAAGTGGGAAAACACGAGAAATGTGCATCTGTAGCTCCTACTCAGAAGGGAAGGAGGGAGGGAGGGAGGGAGGGAAAAGACAGAGGGAAGAAGAAAAGAGGAGGACATTTTCTCTGCTTCTCCATTTTCTTATCTAAAACACACAGTGGGGGAGGCAAGTTTCCTTCAAGAAGTCAAATACCAAAATAGAGGGCAATTAAGACTACTTTTATTCTTCTTTACCTCTATTCCTGCTCTCTTCCAGTCCATTCTCTAAGAAACAGCAAGAACAATCTTAAAACATTGATCAAATCATCTCACTCTTTCCTCTCCTTAAACTCATTCGATGATTTCTCAGAGCACTGAGAACAAAATCTAAATTCCTTACTTTGCCCAAAAGTTCCAGAACTCTGCTTCTGTAGGACCACCAAGAATAGAGATGGGCCCAGGTTTAAAAAAAAATAAAAAATCTGGCTGATTCGTTTTGCTCGTTAGCATAGTTGAGCTTGGGCTGGCCATCTGGACAACCAGACCCCAATAATGTGTATGGACTTTGCCTTCTGTTGGTTATCAACACTTGCCAGTCTCTCCCTTCCTTCCTTCCTGATGTTGAAGTCTGTTTTCCTTTCTTCACATCCTTGAGTCTCTTTTCTGACTCAGAGACTTATAGATGCTATCCACACCATATGGAATGTTCTCCCTCACACCCATTAAACGGATGGCTCCTTCCCATACTGAGCATCAGCCCAGAGTCTCAATCCTGAACTATTCTATTTCTTGACTAGCTTCCCACACACACATACTTTCTTGTTCCCAGTCCTTGTTTGTTTCCTTCAGAGTACCCATCAAAATGTAAACAATTGTCTTATTTACTCTTTTTTATATCTGTGTCATGATAGCAGAGACGGTCAGCCATTTACTCTTTTTTATATCTGTGTCATGACAGCAGAGACGGTCAGCCAGAATAGCACCAAGCCCATTAAAAGCTTTTAATAAGTATTTGTTGACTGGATGTATGATTTAGGAAGCCATTTAATGAAGGTAGAGTCCACTAAAACAAGAGAAACAACATGGTCAGTGATCAAGATGAGGAAAGTCTTCAGGAGTATTGGAGAAAGGGGACACACAGTGCAGAGTTCAATAAGCATAACAGCCAGAGACTGCCTTTGATGGTTCAAAAAGAGCAATTACTCAGAAAAACACAGTTTGATCTTTGTGAAATGATTCATCTTCCCTTAGGCTGAAGACACAGGTATGCTTTAGCCAGATTATAATGGAAATTACATTGGGTTCAATTAAGGAAATTTCCTGTTCAACAACAGAGAAGGAGGCTGAGGGAATCTAGGGTGAAGATGAGACATAATCCTAGTTTAGGACAGGTAGTTTGAGTTTAGAGAAGGACTAGAAAACTAGAAACCCAGATCAGGTTGGAGAAGTGTAGTGAAAGCCATAGCAATAAAGTTTTGCTATGGATATACTAAAGATTAAGAAGTGCAATACAATAATAGTTGTACAATAATAATACAATAATGAAATGGATTATTATTCATCCATAAAAAGAAGAAAGTTCTATACAACACGGATGCACCTTGAAAACATAATGCTAAATGAAAGAAGCCAGGCATAAATGCCACATACTGTATGATTCCATTTAGATAAAAATTCCAGAATAGGCAAATCTATAGGGTCACAAAATAAATTAGTGGCTGGCTAGAGCTGGGGCTTGGGGTGGGAAGAGGGTGGAAAGAGGGATTAGTGGTGATGACTAAAGTGATGTGGCGTTTATTTTGGGGGTAATAAAAATGTTCTAAAATTGATTGTGGTGATGGTTGCATACCTCTGTGAATAAACTAAAGCCATTGAACTGTGCACTTCAAATGGGTGGATTTTATGGTTTGTGAATTATAGTTCAATAAAGCTGTTTGAAAAAACTCATTGCCTAATGCTGCTGATTAAATTAAATAGAAAGGTCTCTCAGTAAATCAGATTTTAAAATCATTAATTGTTTAAAAGTGACTATTCCTGTGATTATAATGAGCTCGATGTATGTTGTAAAAATGAAAATACAGAAATTACATATTTTTATCTGAGCAAAAAAATTTAGACCCTCTATTAAAGCTAATGTTATTAAATTTTCTTGAGTTTGCTTAATATAAAATATAAATGATCATTACATGAATAGATACTTGAAAGCAGTTAATTCTAATGGAGACATGGAAATAGACATGCTTTTATGTCTTTATAATTTGGTTCTTAGAAAAACCTAGGCAATACTGTAAAATTATATAGACCTATAAGATTGTTCTACTTTAATTTTTTTTAGTAAAATTCAAAGGTACAATGTTTCTCTACTAAATACCAGTAAGTTCATATTATTATTATTATATCAACATTATTACATTTTCACATAGTCTTAAAGATATTGGAAACATTGGCAACATTAGATTAATACAGTACAAAAGTAAGAAATAGCTGTATTTATTTAAAGGCTTAGATTTCAACACAAACTATATAGAGAAAAACTATTTTACCTTTGTGAGCATTAACTAGATATATTTTACCTTTGTGAGCATTAACTAGATATATTTTCTCAATTCTAAAAATAAAATGTTTTCACATTTTAATAACCCTGATATTGGACTGCCTCTTACAGATGATGACATCTTAGCTTGGAGTCATGGTTTAATTGTCAGCATTTTCTTTCTTTTTTATAAAATTATAAAATTACAATTTTAATGTTATAAAATTATAGTGCATCTTATAATTGACAGCATCTTACCTCTGAAATATTAAACTATTTCTTAGTGGATTTTCCAAAAGTCCAAAATGAAATTTGGATAACCATTTTATTATGGATATTAACTTATTATCCTGAAATACAATTTGTTCAAGAAAGGTAAGATTCATCTAGTTCAAGTTCTTAAATCGCCAATTTTCAGAGTAAAGTGTTGGTGGCCATTGGGGTCCAATGAGTTGCTCATATTTTTGTTTTGCTTTGTTTTTATCTATTTGTTTGCTTTTGTATATATTCTTTTGTTTTTTAGTGTCTTTATAGACTAGTGGGTTTTTATGTATTCAGTGTGTTTGAAGTTCCTTCCACCCAGAGGACATAATCTTGGTCTAGCCAGACTTCTGGCTCTCTCTTCAGAGGTGGCAGGGGCAAGCCCCCATGCTGTGTAGATCCAGGGAAGCTCTGGGCAGTGAGTGAAACCAGCCTTGAGACCAGAGGAGGCATGTGGCCTGAGTCATGCAGGAGTCCGCCAGGAGTCTACCAGAACCTCTCTGTGAGTTTAGCATTTCTGTTGTAGCATTTCCTTAGGCGACTAGTTAACCCCTTTTAATTAGAGCGCCTTTAATCTTTCCACTACTGCTGTCCTCATTGTTGGGTCTGTGAGATGCTTTGAAACGCCTTAGAAACTGAAAATGCACTTGTTAGCAAGCCATTGGTCCCACCCTTGGTAGTACCATTGGTTTCATTCCTTCTTCAGTCCCCAGAAGGCCCTGAGATTGCCTCCAGGGTCCCCTAGGCTGATTGCTGGTAAGCCGCAGGACAAGAAATCTCTTGAAATCTGATTTAACTGCAAATTTCAGTTCCTGGTGGTGGCCATAAAATGAGCTCTCTCACAGCTCCTGACCTCCAGGACTTGGGGGCAGCAAGCCATCTGTTCAGTCAGGTGTAGGAGTGGGACACCAAGACTGATGAATGCATTTATCCTAGGAAAATGGGTGGCTCTTCCAGCATTCCAGCAGACTCCCCGTTGGGGTGCCTTCTCAGAAACTGGGACGACCTGCATACTGATGGTCTAAAATGGAGGAAGCTCATCTCCCTCTGCAACACCATGTAGCTGCCGGACAATTTAGAGGATGCCCACGAGTGGCTGCTAAATGGGACCCTCAATTTCAACCCTATACTCCAGCTAGCTGTACTGTGTAGAAGGGAAGGAAAATAGAATTTCCCTATGTCTAGCTTTTTATATCCCTGTATCAGAATAAGAGCTTAAGGGGTTCTTGTCGGTGTGCTATGCAGAAGGAAACCCTGTAGCGCATAGTAAGCCCCCTCCTGAAAAAGAAGAAGGTATCTTAGATTACCCCCTTCTTAATAGCCCACCTCTTCATGACCTGGCCCAGGGCCCAGAAGCCCCTTTAAACTCACCTCCAGCAGGGGCATCAGCACCTCCCCTGTATGCCTTGGGATCTAGTCTGGTGTGTCACACCTGAAGTGGAGCCTCATTCCACCCAGCTAGGAAGCCTGAGGGTCCCCATCTTATAAGAGAAGTGGCTAAGGGGACACAGGAACCATTACGGTGCATGCCCCCTTCTCTACACTGACCTAGCACTGAAAAGAAAAGTTAGGTCAATTCTCTGAGGACTCCACCAAATTTACTGAGGGGTTCCAGCACCTCACAATGATCTTTGAACTAACTTGGGGTAACATGCACATTATTCTTTCAACTTGCTGCACTGCAGAGGAAAAGCACAGCATCTGGACTGAGTCACAAGGGCACGCCGATAGACTGGCCACCCAACAGCCTAGCCAGTATGCGGGGGGAGCAGTAGCAATTCCTAATACATTTCCTGGGTGGAGCTATCAAAGGGGACAGGCAGCTCTGAAGGCTGGAGACGATATGGTCACGTGTCTCCCCGAAGGCATGAGGAAGTGCATTACCAAAGCTGTCAATTATAGGGAGTTCAGGGAAGTTACTCAGGAGCAGGACGAGTACCCATCCTTATTTCAAGGAAGGCTGGTAGAGGTGATGAAGAAATATATTTTGTTAGATCCTAACTCTGATGAAGGACAAACCCTCATAGCAACTTACTTCACCAGCCAGTCTGCCCCGGATATCTGTAGGAAGCTGCAAAAGCTTTTTTAGAACAGCCTTCTCAGACTTCAATTATCAAGACCACCCCGCCAAGATGGAGAAGGCAAGGAGCAGCAGGCACGGGGTTTGGGGGACAGGCTCACCTTTCAGCTGTCACCGTTAAAGGCACCAGTCACCTCAGGTCCACCCGAGTTCAGGCTCCAGGTCAGCAGAAACCTGCTTCAGGTGTGGAGAGGCTGGCCCTGGAAACGTGGCTGCCTCAAACTGTCTCACCGGGTGCCAGGGCCTTGCCCCGAGTGCAGAAAGGACGGGCACTGGGCCTGGAGTGGACTACTCTCCAGAGAGGGAGCGGGGCTCCCCCACCAGCCCTGCTCGCCACAACCAGGGAGGACTGAGGTGGCCCGAGGCCAAGCATGGCTCCCTGCACAACAGCCAGGAGCTTCAGGTAACTTTTTTTTTTAAGATTTATTTATTTATTTATGTATCCCCCTCCCCCCCTTGCTGCTTGTGCTTGCTGTGTCCATTCGCTGTGTGTCTTCTCCGTGCCTGCTTATCTCCCCCTTGCTGTGAGGTCCCGCTGCATCAGCCCACCGTGCCGCGCGGGCTGGCCTGCCCTCACAAGGAGGCCCCGGGAAGTGAACCCGGGGCCTCCCATATGGTAAACGGGAGCTCTATCAATTGAGCCACACCCGCTTCCCTTCAGGTAACTCTTGACGTGGCAGGTAAGATTATTAATTTCCTAATTGATACAGGAGCCACCTGTTCGGGTCTGACCTGCCACTCTGGACTTCTTTCATCTCAGTCGTGCCCTATAGTAGGAGTTGATGGAAAATCAAGGTCTGTAGACTGTAGACAGTGGATACCCAGATTTGGCGAAATAGCCCGGCCATGGTACATTGCTACTGCAGGGGCTAATAACCAACACTTAGAATGGGGAACGGACCAGGAAACTGCCTTCCATGCCTTTAAAACAGGCCTTAGTTAGCCCTCCAGCCTTAGGAATTCCTAACCTCAACAAGCCTTTCTTTCTGTATGTAACTGAGAAGAAGGGGGTGGCTCTAGAAGTGTTAGTCTAGACACTGGGCACGATTTCTCCACCAGTAGCTCATTTCTCCAAACCCATGGATAACAGCGCAAGGATGGCCACCGTGCCTGAGAAGTGGGGGCAACTGCCCTTTAATTGAGCAAGCCACCAAACTAACCTGTGGACAACCTCTCATAGTCTACACCCCACACTAGGAAAAAGACATACTTGAAGCCGGAGGCCATCAATGGCTTACAGGTAGCCTGTTAATTAAATACCAGGCTCAATTACTAGAGACCCCTGGATCCAACCAGGAACCAGTTGGCAAGGAAGCTGAATGATATAGTTCACAGAGAAGGGAAGAGAGAATCTTATAGAAGGAAGGAAAGGGGGAACAAACACAAGTCATCCACTGTTTTCCCTGGACCACAGCATGGCAGAGGGAGTGGGGCCTAAAGCCTTCAGCATGGCATTCTCCCTACACCACCAACTCCTGACTACAGGTACTTACCTGGGCCTGCTGTCAGCCTGACTTTCAAGCAACAGCAAATGACAAAGCAGCTTGCACCAAGTATCTTTATTTCCTAGATCCCACAGGAGGTTTGAAAATTGAAGTCTAGCCCAAACCACCTGCTGGACCACTGACCAGTCCCCGCCAGTCCTCTCATCATTCTGTGGCCTAAACCCTAAGTCACTTGTACTCTCATCTAAGCTAAGCTCAGAAAACTGCAGCACAGGGCGGCTACAGCATAGCGGAGCAAAGGGAAGGCGAGGTCTGGGGAGGGTCTCCCCACCCGGATGACCTATTTTTAAACTTTTTTTTTTTTTTAGGAGGCACCAGGAACCCAAGGAAACTCCCATGTGGGAGGTGGGCGCTCAACTGCTTGAGCCACATCCACTCCCTGCTCATTTGTTTTTGCTTGTTGTTTATTTTTCTTTAGGATGCACTGGGAACTGAACCCAGGACCTCCCATGTGGGAGGTGGGTGCTCAACTGCTTGAGCCACATCTGCTCACAACTCTTTCTTTTGGAATAATTAAAGATTCAGAAGAAGCTGTAAATAAAATGTTCAGGGAAGTCCCACACACCCTTTGCCCTCCTCCCCCAGCAATAACATCTTTGCATAAATGGGGTATAATATCAATATCATGACAATGATGTTGCACTTACTCTGATTTCACCAGTTATACATGCACTCATGTGGGTGCAAGTCTATCATGCATGTAGCTTTGCATATCCACCACCACAGTCCAGGATGCATTCATGCTGTCACCACAGGGCCCCCAACCACTGCAACCCCTCATCTGTTCTCCATCTCTATAATTATGCTATTTCAAGTGTCATATAAATGGGATTCTCTGGTATGTAACCTTTTGAGTTTGTCTTTTTCACCCAGCCTAACAGCCTCAGGTTCCAGCCAAGTTGTTGTGTGTCCAGTTAGTTGACTTTTGATGGCATGTCTTGCCCACTTCTATATGGGGTATGACAGCAGCTGCATTTAACATTCATTGGTACTAATGGTGTTTTCCAGTCTTTCTCTATTTGTTCAGTAAACATTGAGTCCCTCCCTAAGTACCAGGAAGGCACTAAGGATGAACCAGAGATATTCTCAGACTCTGACCACCTCAAAATCTGATGGGAGAACCTTCCAGCCCACTCAGTCTAGACTGGTTTGCAGACAAAATACAAACTCTTGGCACTTGCAGACTGTCTGTAGGAGAAGGGGCTGAAGGTGAGGGGCTCAGGGCCTTCACTGGCTGAGGGCTGGGAAGGTGACCTGTGGGCTATCTTGGAGTATTACCTATAGAGCTTTTTATTAAAAATGGAGGAGACTGTAAAGGTGGGGAGAGCGCCAGAAATAAATTACAGGACACCCTTCTCCTATTCAGGGGTGAAGAGAGAAGGGCTGTTACATGGGGATCTTGACAGAGGCTCAGTGCCATCCCTTTCCAGTGGTGGCAGGAGGCGAGCATTCTGCACGGGCTGGGCTGCAGGTCCAGAGACTGGTGGGAGGGACAAGAAGCCAGGGGCGAAGGGTGGAAGGACCTAGGTGCACTGTAGCACAGCCTGCACCCGCTTGCAAGTGATGGTGGGGGCAGCAGGAACGCCCCTCAGCTAGAGCAGGGGAGGAGCACTGGAGGCCCCCCTTTTCACCCCTAGGTAGTCATGATGACTTTGCACCGTTCTAAGTGATGAAAGAACATCTTGCTGGGGGTAGATGTGGCTCAAATAGTTGGGCATCCATTTGCCATATGGAAGGACCTGGGTTCGATGCTCGGGACCTCCCAGTAAAATAAAGAAAAATATAGAAGGCACGTGGGCCGCCAGGCCCCGTGTGTGGGCTGTGCCAGGCTCCACCGAGCCATGCAGCAGGATGATGACGTAATAGGAGAGTGACACAAGGGGAGAGCCA
>JAQZBX010037799.1:0-23651 GCA_029593785.1 Cabassous unicinctus | reverse complement strand
CATTCATGTTTTTTGCCCACTCAGAAATGTCTATCCACATACCTCTTCCCCTGGCCTCCTTGTCACCAATTTTCCAATCATGTTCCTTCCAAATCCCTGACCATCCAGACAAACCATTGGCAACAGTCCATGAATCAGTGTAAAAATGCACCTCTGGCCATTTATTCTTCCAAGCAAAATGAAAAACTAGGTGCACTGCACAGATTTCTGCCCACTGGGAGGATTTGCCCTCACTGCTATCCTTCAAGGATGTCCCAGAAAAAGGCTGCAATGCTGCAGCTGTCCACTTTCAGGTGGTACCTGGATATCGTGCAGAACCATCTGTAAATCAGGCCCAAGTTTTCTCATCCTCAGTCAACTGATTATAAGGGACTCCTCAAGAGGCCATAACTGTGGGCTGGGAAAGACTAGATAACATGGCAGGCGTGGTGACTACGGGCATTTGGGCTACTTCTTCATGTAACTTACTTGTGCCTTCTGGATCTGCTCGAGCACTATCTTGTATATACCACTTCCACTTTATTATGGAGTGCTGAGGTGCATGCCCAAATTTATGGTTTGGTGGGTCAGACTATACCTACCTCATGATAGGCAACTCAGGTCTCATGGTAACTTGATGGTCCGGTTAAGCATTCAGTCTCTACTGAGGCCCAGTAGAAAGCCAAAAGCTGCTTCTCAAAATGGGAGTAGCTATCTGCAGAGGATGGCAAGGCTTTGCTCTAAATCCTAATGGTCTGCGTGGTGATTCCCCTATTGGGGCCTGCCAACAGCTCCAGTTAGCAACTCTATTTGCCACTGAAACTTCCAGTACCATGGGATCTGCTGGATCATATGGTCCAAGTGGTAGTACAGCTTGCACAGCAGCCTGGACCTGTTGCAGGAGTTAGCAGCTTTTCCGGTCACTCGGTAAATGGGCCGGAGTAGCACACCCAAATGGGGAATTTGTTGTCTCCAAAATCCAAAGAGGCCAACTATGCGTTGTGCCTCTTTTTGGTCATAGGAGGGGCCAGATGAAACAGCTTATCCTTTACTTTAAAAGGGTTACCTCAACAGGCCCCAAACCACCCGACACCTAGAAATTTCACTGAGATGGAAGGACCCAGTATTTTTGTTGGATTTACTTCCCATCCTCTCTCATGCAAATTCCTTACCAAGAAATCTAGAGTTTTTGCTACTTCTTGCTCAATTGGTCCTATCAAAATGATATCATCAATATAATGGACCAGTGTGATGTCTCATGGGAGGGAGAGATGATCAAAGTCCCTGTGGACAATATTATGACATACAGTGGAGAGTTGATTTACCTCTGAGTCAGGTCAATGAAGGTAAACTGCTGGCCTTGCCAGCTGAAAGCAAGCTCTTTCTGATGGTCCTTACTAATGGCAATTGACAAAAAAGCATTTGCCAATCAACAGCTGCATGCCAGGTACCAAGGAAAGTGTTAATTTGCTCAAACAATGATACCACATCTGGGACAGCAGCTGCGATTGGAGTAACCACCTGGTTAAGTTTACAATAATCTGCTGTCATCCTCCAAGATCAATCTGTTTTCTGCACAGGCCAAATGGGAGAATTGAATGGGGATGTGGTGGGAATAACCACACTGCTTCCCTCAATCCTTGATGGTGACCCTAATCCCTGCAATCCCACGAGGAATCTGGTATTGCTGTTGATTTACTATTTTGCTAGTCAGGGGCAGTTCTAGAGGGTTCCACTTGGCCTTTACAACCATAAAAACCCACACTCCACAAGTTAGGAATCCAATGTGGGGATTCTGCCAGTTTCTGAGTATGTTTATTCCAATTATTCATTCTGGAACTGGGGAAATAACCGCTGCATGGGTCCGGGGACACACTGGCCCCACTGTAAGAGAGTCCTGAGCTAAAACTCCATCAATCACCTGGTCTCCATAAGACCCTACTCTGCCTGGTAGACCACAATGATGTTTTGCATCACCTGGAATTAATGTGACTTCTGAGCCAGTGTCTAATAATCCCTGTAATGTTTGATCATTTCCTTTTCCCCAATGCAGTTTTTCTGGCAAAAGGTGGTAAGTCTTCCTGGGGAAAGGCAGTAAAAAGTTTAACAGTATAAAGATTTGGCAGTTTAACAGGATCCTTCCCCAAGGGGACCTGGCCTTCTCTTCATTCAAGGGGCTCTGGGTCTATAAACTGTCTCAAGTCTGGTAATTGATTAAGAAGCTGTGATTCTCTGCATCTGTAATTTGAGTTAGGGTTTTGTTCACTCAACCTAGAACTCTTCTTCTTATACAGATACAGAAGAAATTTAGTAGACTGCCCATGTATTTCACTTCTAGCTACCTCATGCTCTATTAGCCAACACCATAACTCCATGCAACTCAGACTATTCTGTGTGCTGCTTTGAATCTTCCTTTCATTGTGGTAGCCATGCCCACCTTCCCTTTGGCACTTAACTGCAGATATTTGACTTTAACCAGACTGAGATCCAATCATCCCCATAATGTTTAAGGATTCCAATTCCATTACAGCCCTCCCTACAGTAATATCTGGACTGCAGAGAAGAGCAACCTCAGAGATCTTCAGAGAAGATGGATTTAGTCATACAAATTTATTCCTCACAGTCCTGATTAAAGGTGTGTCTTCTGGACATTCCTGGGTTGGGTGGACAGGTCTCAAATGGTAAATCCATTCTAGCATTCCAATCTCTCTAAGCCTTTGAATCCCATCATCTACTGTATACTAGGGCAAATTGGGCATCTCAACATCAGACATAGTCCGTCCTTTGGTCCATGTTTCAGTCAGCCACCCAAACAAACTGTTAGAACCCTTTCTATCCCCTCAAGCTACAGCATTGAATCCAGAATTTCTGCTTAGTGGGCCCATATCAATAAACTCAGCCTGATCAAACTTTATATTCCTTCCACCATTATCCCTTACCTTAGTATCCATTCCCACACATATTCCCCTGATTTCTGTCTATATTAGTTGGAAAACTCATGCAGTTCTTTCAGAAAATAACGTACTTCCTCGTGGGTCACACTTTGTATTTCACCTTTGGGAGCTTGTTGTGATTTTAGTCTAGAAATATGTCTGGAAGAGAAGATGGGTGGTGAGGGTGGGTAAGGCATAGGATTAGAGATGTCTTTCAGGCTACTCACCTCAGGGCATTCCTTTGCATTTTCTTTTGGTGAGACAGTGTTAATCTCTTCAGGCAGGGGTTGGTAGGCACATTCCTCAGGGCAGGGTGGAGGCTAGGTAGTGTCTGCTGGAGTTTGGCTGGGAAATTCCTCATGGATGAGTGGGGGTCCAGACTCTCTGGGGCAGGAGAGAAGCTTGGCAGTGCAAGCTTTAGTTTGACTGGTACCCATCTCAGAGCTGGAAGGAGGTCTGGACTCCCTGGGGCAGGCTGGAGGTTGAATGACACAAGGTTGACAAGGTGTGGTCTCCAAAGGGCAGGCCGTCACTGGTTTATCTGGTAAAATCTCAGCTGAATTTAGAGTTCCAATGTCCCCACCAATATCGTCATCATCCCATACGTCTCCATCCCAATCCTTGGGGTTCCACTCCTTTCCAATCAATGGCTTCACTTTATTTGTGGAAATGTTGTGAGGCTGATTTTAGTTTCTTATGTAATTCTGCTACTTATACAATGAGAGTGTGGGTTTGACTCTCAGATATCTCAAGTTTGTGGCTAAAGGAGGCAAGATTTTCTTTCAAGGCACACGTAGAAATTTTCATATCATTTATGTGGCATTTAAGTTTCAAATTTGAAGACTTTAGCTCATCTCTTTCTTTTGTAACTGTATCCAAAGTATCTAAGAGGAACTAGCCAACATTAATTATACTTTTGGACTCCACAAAATTCTGTTAAGTTGTTGAAAATGCCTTCACCCAGATCCTTGCTTCTTATAAGAATGGAAGTAGGGGAATCCAGTGATGCTATTTTGCATATCTCTATTGCCAGGTCATGCCATGGACTGTTAGCAAACTCTTCATTATTGGAAAGTGAGTCATTAATACCCTTGAGTCCAATTAGAGTAGAGAGCCAATTACAAAACTCCCAGAATCACCTCAGGCATCCCATGTTTAAGGCTCTGTTCCTCAAGAACCACTCCTGGTACCAAGTTGTATTAGTCAGAGTTCTTTCAGGAAACAGAATCAAAAGGAGATATCTGTCAAAAATATAAGATTTTATAAGAGTCTCTCATGCAACCACAGGTTCCACAGGCTAGCTGCAAGCCAGGGGCTCTGATAAATGTCTGATGAAAGATACTTGATTAGTTTCTGGGAAAAGTTGCTTGTCCAAAGACGAGCTGGTAAATTCTCTCTGAATGTGAAAATCATTTCCCCTTTTAAGGCATTCAACTGTTTGGATAAAATTAACACCCATTGTTGATGCAATCTCCCTGATTAATGCAGATGTAATCAGCCATTCATGTAGTAAACTTGAAATCCATAAGAGCTCTTGTATTACAATTAGCCCAGTGCTTTCTGGGCCTAACACCTGGACACAATTACCTGACTAAGTTGACACATTAGCTTAACCATCACAATACCTAAAGACATTGAATGAAAACTTTAGATGGATTGTATGGCATGTGAATATATTCAATAAAATTGCTTTTAAATATGTGCAGGATGTTGTCAAGAGCAGATTGGAGCTGTCAAAAAAAGAAACAGTGAACTCAAAGGCAAGACATTTGAGATGAGTCAGGTTGTGGCACAGAAAGAAAAACTATTATTAAAAATAGAATTTGTGTGACAATAGCAACAGACTAGGCAGGTAGGGCTCACCTCTTTCACAAAATCAATGGGAAAATAGCCAACAGGTGTCTAAAGGACCTGCTTTGGGGGAACTCAATCTAAGGCAGTTTATCATAACTCCAAGTAGGGTGATGGATAGAGAGACAAAGAACCCACCGCCAACCCCCCCCAAAAAAAGAAACTAAAAAAACTTAAGTTTCCAAACCCATGTGACAGCCAGGAATGCTACCCTTCAAGATATTAAGATGAGATAAAACCTCTGGCTCATTGCAGTTGGCTGGAGTAGAACAGACATCTTCCTCCCTGCAAGCTGTTACAAGGTAAAAGGGAGGGTATATCTTTGGTCTTTTCTTCAGTGAATTAAGCCAAGAGAGACTGATATGAATCTTGGATCTGGCAAGAACAAAACACAGGAAAATAGAGATTTAAAAAGCTTCATGAAAAGGTGCACCAATGAGCACTATCTGCTAACGAATCTGGAAATTGCATGGACAAAATTACTTTTGGTTCTCTCTGTACCCCAAATATTGGCAGAAAATCTGTACTCCATTAGTGAGTCACTGGCCCAATTTTGATAATGGAAGCTGGACAATTTTAAAGATTTATGATAAGTTGAACCAAATATCAAAGAAGAGCTGTGAAAAATTAAAACAATAGTCAAGAGAGAGAAATGGGCCAGTAGAGTACATTCAACAACACATTCAAATCCCTAACATTAGCAAAAAATTGCAAGCCACACTATCAAACAGGCAAAGCTGTCTCAGCCAAAGAAACAAGACACATATCCTGAAGACATACAATATTTAAGATAATTAATAAATGATAAGCACAAAACTCTCATAATCAATCTAAAGATTTGAAAGAAAATATAACTAAAGAGATAAAGGATATTAAGAAGACACTGCATGAGCATGAAGAACATTTGAAAGCCTGTAAAGAAAAGTAACAGACCTTATAGGAATTAATGACATGATGGGTGAGATTTAAAAAAAAAATCAGTGTCACATAAGAGCAAATTAGAATACAGCATTAGTGACTTCATAGACAAAACAGCTGAGCTGGAAAAGACAAAGCAACAAAAAAGAGAAGAGAATGGAAAAAAAGGATCAGGATCTCAAGGAATTCAGTGACAATGAAAAATTAAAAAACAAAGCAAAACATGCATTATCATAGTCCCAGAAGCAGAAAATGGAAAAAGATAGAAAAATACTTGAGGAAATAATGACCAAAAACTTCCCAACTTTTATGAAAGACATATATCAATAATCAAGAAGAACAATGCATTCCAAAGAGAATAAATCCAAATAGACATATCATGACACCTACTACTCAGAATGGCAAATATCAGAGATGAAGAGAGGATTCTGAAAGCAGCAGAAGCAAAGAAAAACATACAAGAGAACCACAAGTCTGATTTTATGCTGACAGAAAATCAGTAACTATGGAGGTAAGAAGAAATTGGTATCAGGTATTTAAGGTATGGAAAGAGAAAAATTATCAGCCAAGAATTCTGAATCCATGAAAGCTGTCTTTCAAAAATGACGATGAGTTCAAAGCCTTCACACACAAAGAAAAACTGATAGACTATATTACCAAATATCAGAATTACAAGAGATACTAAAGGGAGTGCTGTAGCCCAAATGGAAAAAAGAAGTTTGAAAGACTTAGAGATGTGTAGAAATGAACTTTATTAGGAAGGGTAAATTAAAGGGTAAAAAGACAGACAATAGTACAATATGACAATGGAAAGCCAAAGGAAAAAATGGATGAAGTAACTAATGCCTTTAGAGTAAAAACATTGAATGTTAATAGATTGAACCCCTCATTCTAAAGACATACACTGAGAGAATGGATGAAATAGAAGAGAGCTATATGCTGTCTACAAGAAACCCACCTCAGATGTAAGGATACTATCAGGTTAAAAGTGATAGTAAGCAAAATAGAGCTGGAGTAGTGACACTAATATGGAAAAAAATAGATTTTAAATGAAAATTGTTATAAGGAATGAAGAAGGTGATTACTTATTAATAAAAGCAATAACTCACTAAGAAGAAATATTTCTTTTATGCACTTAACATGAATGCCCAAATATATATGAGGGAAACACTGGAAAAAATGAAGGAAGAAACACATGTCTACACAATAATAGTTGGAGATTTCAATACACCACTCTCATTTGTGGATATAACATCTGAATAGAGAATAAATAAGAAACAGTAAGCTTGAATAACATAATAAATCAACAAGATGTACAGACATGTATAGAACATTGCACTCCAAAACAGCAGAATATACATGATTTTCAAGTGCTCATGGATCCTTCTCCAAGATAGTCTATATGTTGGTCTACAGGACAATTCTCTATGAACTTTTAAAGATTGAGATCCCACAAAACACTTTCTCTGATCATAATGGAATGATGCTGGAAAACAATAATGGATGGATAAATGGAAAATTCTTAAATATTTGAAGATTAAACAACACACTCTTAAACCATCAGTGGTCAAAGAAGAAATTGCAGGATAATCCAGCAAATATCTTGAGACAATGAAAATGAGAGCACAACATTCCAAAATGTATGGAATAGCCAAAGGCAGTGCTGAGAGAGAAACTTACAGCTCTTGTTTCTTATATTAAAAAAGAAGAAAGAGCTAAAATTGATGACCTAACTGCACACCTGGAGGAAATGGAAAAATAACAGCAAACTAATACCAAACCAAGTCAAAGGAAAGAAATAGTAAAGATCAAAGCAGAAATAAATGAAATTGAGAATGAAACAATGGAGAGATTCAACAAAAGAAAAAGTTGGTTCTATGAGAAAATCAACAAAATTGACAAACTATTTGCTATGCTGGCAAAGAAAACAAGAGAGAAGATGCAAAAAAATAAAATCAGAAATACAAGGGGGAACATTACCACTAACCTCAGAAAAATAAGAGAGCTCATAATAGGATATTATGAGCAACTGTATGCCATAAAACTAGACGTAGACAAGATGGACCAATTCCAAGTAACACACAGGCCACCTACACTGACCAGAGAAGAAATAGAAGACCTCAATAAACCAAACACAAGTGTAGAGATTGAAACAATCCTCAAAACCTCCCAAAAATGAAATGCCCAAGATCAAATGCCTTCACAGATGTATCTTCCAATCATTCAAATACGATCTAATACCAATCTTGAGGAAGATTTTCTAAAAATATGAATAGGAAAGAATGCTACAAGATTCATTCTATGAAACCAATATCACCCCAGCACCAAAGACAGAAAAGATGCTACCAAAAAAAATGAAAGACCAATGTCTTTAATGAATATATATGCAAAAAATCCTCAACAAAATACTTGTTACGTGAATCCAAAAGGGCATTAAAAGAATTATACACCAAGATTAAGTGGATTAATCCCAGGTATACAAAGGTGGTACAACACAAGAAAATCAATTAGTGTAATGAACCATATTCATAAATTGAAGAATAAAGATCTAATAATCTTAATTGGTGCAGAAAAGGCATTTGATAAAATACAGCAATCTTTCTTGATAAAAGCACTCTAAATATAGGCATAGAAGGAAGATTTCTCAATGCGGTAAAGTGATTATAAGAAAAATGTACATGTAACATTGTACCCAACTGTGAATGACTGAAAGCATTCCTGCTAAGATCAGGAAGAAGCAACGATTGCCCTAGGTCACCATTGTTATTCAAAATTGTGCTAGAATTTCTATTTAAAGCAATTAGGTTAGAAAAACAAATAAAAAGCACCAAAATAGGAAAGAAGTAAAACGTTCACTATTATCTGATGATATGATTCTATATCTAGAAAATCATGAAAAATCCACAAAAAGCTACCAGAATACATAGGGCAGTTCAGCAAAGTGGGGGGAGACAAGATTAATATGCAAAAATATATAGCATTTCTATTCACTATTGATATGCAATCAGAGGAGGAAATCAGGAAAAAAATGTCATTTATAATAGCAAATAAAAGAATCATATTTAGGAAGAAACTTTTTGAAAGGCATCAAGTACCTGTATTAAGAAAACTACAAAAGCTTTCTGTATTCAGAAAAAAAAAAAGAAAAAAAACAAAAAAGACTAAAATAAATCAAAGGAAATTCTGTATTCTTGGGTTGGGAGACTAAATATTGTTAAGATGTCAATTCTTCCCAAAGTGATTTACAGATTCAATGTAATCCTAATAAACATCCCAAAAGTCTTTTTTCCCCCAGAAATGGAAAAGAAAATAATTAAATTTATTTGATAGGGTAAGGGGCCCCACGTAGCCAAAATTATCCTAAAAAATAATTATGTATTTGAAGGACTCTTCACATTTTGCCTTTAAAGCATATTACTTAGCTACATTCATAAAATCAACATGGTACCTGCAAAACAAGACACAGATTGACCAATGGAACCAAATCAAGAACTTAGACATAGATGCTTACATCTACAGTCAAGTGATATTTGAAAAGGTTGTTAAGCCTACACAAATAGGCCAGAACAGTATATTCAAAAAATGGTGCTGGGATAACTGGACAGGCATAGCCAAAATAAAGAAAGAATTCCTTATCTGACACCTTACATAAAAATTAACTCAAAATAGATAAAAAACATAAGTAGGACACTGGGATGATATATGGAAGAACATATCGCCGTATATTTAGGACAGCAGATCTTACAGTGATGAAAGACACAATGTCAAAAAAATTAATCTTTCATAATTTCATTTTTTATTTTTTTGTATTTTAAATATTATTTTTCAAATTACTATTTTGTTTTCCTCTTATAGAATAATAATCATAGAATTTTATGTGGTTATTTTGTTGACTTCATTTTTGGACAGATTTTGTATCACAAAAGGGTCACAAAAGTGGCAGGGGAGGATCACTGGTTCAGTGTGTCAGTGATGGGGGATGCATGGGAAGGGGTTTACCTATGGCATACCTCTAAGGCATATAAATATGTTCAAGTCTTCATGGGGCATTGTCTCAGTGGGTGGAAATCCAAACAATAACCAAAAGAATATGGAATTCTCATATGGGGGAGTTCTGCTACATACTCTAATAGGAGAACAAGAACCCCCTGAGTACAAGGGCAGTGCTAGTGAAGGAAGGCAGACCTATAGCCACACCCTTGATATTGATGATTGTACTTATGAGCCTTTTCTTGTGAAACTGAAGTTTAACCTATTAGTATATACTGCCTAAGTTACCTCCTGAAATCCTCCTTGTTGCTCAAATCTGGCCTCTCTCTAAGAAAAAGTAAGCATGTAAATGCACTACATTTTCCCTTGCATGTGACATGACTCCCAGGGAAGAGCATCCCTGAAACGAAGGGACAATTACCATGTGCCAACTAGTAATTCATCTGGAAAAAGACTTTGACTAAAAGGGGGAAATGGTAAATATAAATGAATTTTAATGGTGAAAAAATTTCAAAGTGAGTTGGAAGGACATTCTAGAAGTTACACTTATACAAGTCTCAACAGGATCTCATTGACTGCCACAATAAACAGTACCACAAATACTGGGGCTCCTGAGTACTCTAGAGACATCCAGGAACTATAACCAGGGCAGACAGCTCAGGAAATTGGCACCCTGTCAGTGAGCCTTACTTTGAAATGTGTGCTCCCCAGAGTAACAGAGTTAGACCAAGTTATAGGTCCTCTACATGTGACTCTTCTGCCCCTTTCATTTGAACCTTTATTTAGAGCTATACTTGATAAATATATGTCCCAGAGACTTAAATCTTTGGTCCATCCATGTACCAGTTGAACCATGAATTTCAGCAGAGTTGCAACACCTACTCTCCAGTTCGTTGGACTCACTCACGAAAACTAAAACAGAGATGATGGACAACATCCATCGCAAGAACAGAGAGTACAACTGCAAGCAAGATAGCTCCATCCATTTGCCCCATGGGATCTAAGCTCCCTCTCAATTTGAATTATAGTGGACTTCACCATCACAACATTCTCAATATTAGACAATGACAAATGGACTATAGTAGATTTAGGATTATTCTAAGAGAGGGAAGAATAGTTGTAATATGAAGGCATTTTGGGACATTGGAATTGTCCTGCATGACATTGCAGTGATAGATATTGGCCATTGTATATTTTATCATAACCTATAAAATTGTATGAGACAGAGTGTAAACTATAATGTAAACTGTAGTCCATGGTTAGAAGCAATGCTTCAATATAAGTTCATCAATTGAAACAAATGGAAAACACTGATGATGGATGATGTGGGATAATGTGTGAGGGGGAGGGAATGGGACATATAAGAAAGCCTTAAATTTTTATGTAACATTTATGTAATCTAAAGCTTCTTTAGAAACAAAAAGAATATTTTAAAAAACTAAATATAAAAGTGACAACCATAAAAATCCTAAAAGTAAATGTAGGAAAACATCTTTGAGATCTTGCTGTAGGCAGTAGTTTCTTAAACCTTACACTCAAAGTATGAGCAACAAAAGAAAAAACAGATAATTGGAACCTCCTAAAAATTATGCACTTTTGTAAAGGCATTGTCAAAAGGGTAAAAAGGCAACCACCTCATTGCAAGAAAATATTTGGCAATCACATATCTGATAAGGATTTAATATCTATGATATGTAAATTTATCATAAAACTCAACAATAAAAAGACAAACTACCTAAGTGAAAAAATGGACAAAAGTCTTTAAAAGAGAATTTTCTAAAGAAGAAAGACAAATGGCAAAGAAACACATGAAAAAAAATTTCAACATCACTAAGTATTAGGGCATTTCAAATCAAAACTGCTATGAGATATTATTTCACAGGTGTTAGACTGGCACTCTTAAAAAGTTGGAAAACTGTAAATGTTGGAAATGTTGTGGAGACATAGGAATGTTTTTCACTGTTGGTGGGAATGTAGAATGGTACAGATACTGTAAAGAACTGTTTGGCATTTTCTAAGAAAGTTGAATATAGATTTACCATATGATGCAACAATACCACTTCTAGGTATATACACAGAAGAACTGAGAGCAGTGACATGAACAGACATCTGCATACCAATATTCATAGCAGCATTATTCATGATTGCCAAAAGTTGGAAACAACCCAGGTGTTCATTGACCTATGAAAGGATAAACAAAGTCTGTTGTGTCTCATAATGGAATATTATGCAGCTGTTAGAAAAAATAAAGTCCTAAAGGATAGGAAAACTTGGATGAACCTGTAGGACAATATATAGAGTGAATAAAACTGAACAGAAAAGGGGAAATACTTCATGAATGCACTGCTATGAACTAAATATATTGTGCAATTTCATGGGGTTAATAACTTGAATATGGGCCACCAGAAAATAGAATGAGATTAGAGAATGGAAAGCTGAGCATTAACTTGCTCAGAATTGGTAAAAAGGATGCATGTTAATCTTTGTAAATGGATAGAAACCTTGAAAGCCCAAAATAATGTTTTTAAATAAGACTATTATTATGTGGGCATAAAAGGGGATTGAAGGGAAAGTTTGTCATGTATAATACTAAAAGGAAAGCTAGAAAATGTAACATGGAACTGTACAGCATAGTAAAACTGCACGTGAAATAAGAATATGGGTAAAATTGCATATATAAGGCCACTTTTCTTTGAGGCTGAACAAATGTATGTTATTAAAAGATTTTACTATAAGACAAAAGCACATTATGCTAAGTGAAAGAAACCAGACTAAATGTACTATATATTGTATGATTCAACTTATATAAAATGTAAATATAAATCTTTTTATGAGGATAAAATTAGATTAGTGGCTTTGTAGGGTTGGAGAAGGAATGCTAAGTGTTCTGGAGTTTCTATTTTTAGAGTAATGAAATCATTCTAAAATTGTTTTATTGATGAATGCTCAACATTGCGATTATCCTAAAAGCCATTGATTATACACTTTGGATAGATCATATGGTATGTGACTATATCTCAATAAAACTGCTTAATAAATTAATACATGTGTAACAAAAGCCAGAAAAATTAACTATATACAGCAGGGGAAGCTTAGAGAGGTCGAGTGGTGAAAAATTTTCTTGTTTGCTTTTTTGGTTTTATTTATTTTTTGGTTGTTTATTATTATTATTTTTGAAATAATGAAAATGCTCTCACAGTTATTGAAGTGATGAATAACTATGTGATTATACCAAGTACCATTGTTTGTACACTTTTGATGAATTTTATGCTGTATCATATATGTATCATTAACATTGATTTGTGGAAAACTAGTGAGGGAATTATTGGAAGATGGTGGTGGACTAACAGGAAGAGGTGAATGCTCCCACAAAAATAACAGAGAAATATCCAAAATATATCCAAGGGACCTGTAGGTCTGCAGACCAGGATAATGCTGCACAACTTCCAAGAGAGTGAGGGAAAAGATATTCAGAAGCCTAAATAACAAATATGAGTTACCATGTCCCTGTGATGGCTCCCCTCTCCCACCCCAAAGATATTAACCTGAGGTAAAACACCTGGCTTACTGCAGCCAAATGAGAGAACTGACATCTTCCACCATATCAGCTGTTTCAAGGCAACAGTGAATTCTGCCAGCAGAGTCCACTTTGAATCTCCAATATGGAGATTCAACACAGGAACACAGGAAAGCCAAGACTGAAACACCTCCATGGAAAAGTGTGCTGACTATCACAATCTGCTGGGTGACATGTAAATTCCATGGGTAATAACTGTTATCCCTGCTCTCTATCCAACACCTGGGAGAAAATCTATGCCTACTAGTGTGTACTAGGGCAATTTTGAAAATGATCTGGGTAATTTTAAAGACTGAGAATAAATTGAACCAAATATCAAAGAAATGCTGTGAAAATTTTTCAAAAGACAAGAGAAATTGGCCATCAGAATAAATTCAAATATGTATTCAGCTGCATAGACATCAGAAAAAAACAAAAAAACTTACAAGCCATACTAGGAAACAGAAAGATATAGCCCAGCCTAAAGAACAAACCAAATATCCTGAAGCGATACAGAATTTAAGACAATTAATCATTGATAATCACACAACTCTCTTAAATTGCTTCAAATATTTTATGAAAAATATGACTAAAGATATAAAGGATATTAAAAAGACACTGGGAATACATAAAGTACAATGTGAAAGCCTGCAAAGAAAAGTAACACACCTTATAGGAATGAAAGACTTGATGGACAAGATGAAAAATACATTAAAGACACATAAGAGCATATTTGAATTGCTGGAAGACAGAATTGGTGATCTTGAAGACAGAACATCTGAACTGGAAAAAACAAGAGAACAACACAAAGAGAAGGGAATGGAAAAAATATAACAGAGTTATCAAGAAATTGAATGAAAACATGAAATGCACAAACGTTCACGTTATTGGTGTCCCAGAATGAGAAGTGAATGGAAAAGGGGCATGTATTAGTAAGGGTTCTCTTGAGAAATAGTTTAAGTTTTGGCAACATCTTCAACTCTAGGCTTGACTATTCTGGAGGGGATCCACTGCTATTCTCCTGTTTCTGTAATGATAAGAGCAAACTCTCAGCCCAAAATTTTTACCTCTCCTTTTTCCCATTTATTAGTTGTTTCATTTTTCCAATATATTGGTTGTCCACATTTTTCATTTTTATTCTTTTTATTAACCTCCGAATGTCTTTTTGATGCTCTGGTATTAGAAATTTGTTGTCTATTAAGAAAATGTAAAGTAAACAACGCTTTAGATAGTTTGTCTTTTGCAGATTCTCCTCCATCTACTCCTTTTTGTTTTTGCAACATTAATTTTAATAAGTGATTGCTTTTTTCTACTATTGCTTGTCCTTGTGGGTTATATGGAATTCCTGTAACATGTTTAATATTCCATTCACTGCAAAATTTTCTGAAAATTCACTAACATAGGCAGGCCCATTATCAGTTTTTAGCTGTGCTGGCAGGCCCATTACTGCAAAACAATGTAATAAATGAGAACGTACATGTGAGGCCTTTTCACCAGCTTGAGCAGTTGCCCAAATAAAATTAGAATATGTGTCCTCTGTCACATGTACATACTGATTGCGGCCAAAAGAGGGCACATGTGTAACATCCATTTGCCAAATTTCATTAGGATGTTCTCCAAGGGGATTAGTTTCTGGAGAGAAAGTGGGGGCATTTATGGGCCCACAGGTAGGACATTTTCTAACAATCCTTTTACTTTCTTTTACTGTTAAGTGGGGATATTTATGACGTAAGCCAGAAGCATTAGTATGTGTAAGTTTATGATAATCAGTAGCAGATTCTCTATGAGCAATAAGTTTATCTACCAAATCATTTTGTGAAGCCATAGGGCCAGGAAGTTGAGAATGGGAATGAATATGAGTAATGTAGATTGGATTAGATTGTTCACGAACAGATTTTTGTAATTGTAGGAAAAGAACTTTTAATTCAGAAGCTGGAGTTATCTGAGCTGTTTCTATATGACAAGCAACATGACAAACAAGCAGAATCAGACACAATATTTAAAGGCTCAGAAACATCACTTAGCAATTGAATAACAGCCATTAGCTCTACCTTTTGGGCAGATGAATAAGGTGTTTTTCAAGATTTTGTAGTTGGGCCTAAATAGCCTGCATTTCCATTACTGCTGCCATCAGTGTAGTAAGTTAGTGCAGCAGAGAGTGGTTGTTGTTTGACAACCTTAGGAAGGATTCATGAAGTACATTTTAAAAACTGTACAAATTTTGAATTTGGGAAGTCAGTGTCAATTGTTCCAATAAAATCTGCTAGGACCACTTGCCAAGAGCTACTGAACTGCCAGAGCTGAGAAAGCTCCTGCTTTGTAAGATCTAGTATGATTTTATCAGGATCACTAGCCATAAGCTCTCTCAGGTGAATATGGCCTTTTGATATTATTGCTGAATTTTTTTCAGGATAAGTATGAAGATTTTTTGTATCTTTGTTTGGTAGGAATATCCATTCTATTACGCTGTCCTCTTGTGAAAGTATCCCAGTAAGGGAATGGCAAGATGGAAATATTAAAAGAGAAATTGGAAGATTTATATTTATCCTTGTTGGCTGGCTATTTTGTACTCTTTTTTCCAGCCATTTTAACTCCTCGTTTGTTTCTGGGCTTAAGATGCGAGGACTATTTAAGTCAGGGTCTCCTGTTAGAGTATTGAAAAGATTAGTTAAAGCATGAGTTGGAATTCCTAAAGCAGGCCGTACCCAATTAATATCACCCAGTAATTTCTGAAAATCAATTAAAGTACATAAATTATCAGTTCGAAATTGGACTTTTTGTGGAGTTATAATATTTTTTATTAATAATATGACCTAAATATTGAACGGGAGCTTATTTTTGAATTTTTTCTTCTACTATTTGCAACCCATATTGAGGAAGAATTTCTTTAGCCACCTGAAATAGTTGTTTCAGCTCAGAAGATTGCTCAGTGGCAAAAAGAATATCATCCATATAATGAATAATCATAGCCTTAGGAAATTGTTTTCATAAAATTTGTTATGGAATGTGAACAAAGGATTGACATAATGTAGGACTGTTCATCATTCCCTGAGGTAAAACTTTCCACTGATATCGTTCAGTAGTAGCTGAATGATTATTAGAAGGAATAGTAAATACAAATTTTCTCTATCATTTGGCTTAAGAGGAAGAGTAAAGAAATAATCTTTTAAGTCAATAATAATAAAATATGCCAATTTTGTGGAGTCACAGTTGGGGATGGCAAACCAGGCTGTAAAGATCCTATAGTTTGAATAACTTTGTTAATTTCACACAAATCAGTTAACATGCACCATTTGCTAGATTTCTTTTTAATTACAAAAACTGGAGAATTCCACGGACTATTAGAGGGCTCAATATGCCCTGCCATTAACTGCTCCTGCACTAATTTTTTCAGGTCTTCCAATTTTTCTTTTGGAAGGGGCCACTGTTCTACCCAGATAGGATTGTTTGTCAGGCATTTTAAAGGTAATGCGAAGCCCTTTGTAAAAGTAGTCCCTACTCTAAATTTGAATATCCTAGGCCACAGAAGTCTCCAGTAAGCTGTGTTTCAGGTTGGAAAGGGGGAACATATTGCATATGAGTAATAAGATGTTTAGCTGTATGAGAAATGAGAGGAATATTCAAATAAGCTCCCATTGGTATAATAAGTCACTTCCTCATAAATTGAGTCCTACATCCACAACATAAGGTTACACAGCAGCCTCTTGTCCTCCAGACCTTCTACCTTAAATATCTGAGCACTCTGGTATACATGTGTCATTGTGCCAACTCCAGGAAAAACTGTAGGTATCTTTTGTAAAGTACAAGCTTGTGGCCAATATCATTTAGTAATGATAGAGACATCAGCCCTGGTATCCACTAATCCTAAAAATATCTTTCCATTTATTTTTATGGTAATTTCAGGCCTTTAATCCCCAATTGCTGTTTGCCAATAAACTTTACACCTAGTGGAACCAAATTCTTCTGCACGTTTTATAGGAGGTTTACGATACGGTAACAAAAAAAGTTGAGCTATGCTATCTCCTGATTCAATTTGATAGGGAGTTAAATTTGTACTAATAAACAAATTTCTCCATCAAAATTGGAGTCAATGATCTCAGTTTGCACTAAAACACCTAGGGTAGTAAGACTGATACAGCCAATAATGAAACCTACATTGTTTTTTGGATAGGTGCTTTAATTACTGTCCTTACTTTTTGTATACCCAGTGAAGGCATAATATACTTAGTTTCAGCTGAGGGAAGATCGACAGCTGCACTGCCTTTGGTAACTGCCTTAAGTTCTGATATAGGCCGGAGTGAACTGCTCTGTTGCTGACTGGGTAGATTTGACCCAGGTTGGGAAATGTGCTCATATTGTTTGTCTGAGGGCCTTGAGCAAGGCCCACTTGGAAGTTTCCCGACTTATTAATGAGACTTCCATTTTTATGATATCTAGAATGGCATTCCTTGCCCCAGTGTAACACCTTCTGGCATATAGGACATACACGAGTTGGTATTGATCTATTATTGCCGCTAGATGAAGCTCTCATACCAGTTTTGGCTCAGCAATCCCTTTTCATATGGCCTGGTTTCCCACATTTAAAGCAATTTAAATTGTTAATCATAGGACTATGTCCCTTTATAGTTGCTGCAAGAAGGGTCATGTTATATGTATTAGACCCAATGTCTTGGCATGCCCTTATTTAATCCTGTAAAGTACCTTCATTTTCCTTTATTGGACTTAAATCCTTTTTATAGTCACTGTTAGCATTATCAAAAGCCAACATCATAAAAAGCATTTCTTTAAGGTCAGATTGAGTTACTGCCTTGTTGACTACATCTGCCAGCCTCACTACAAATTCAACATAGGGTTCAGTATTTCCTTGAACAATTTTTGAAATGATTGTACAGCCTGTCCAAGGGTGGAGATTCATCACCAGGTGGCTAGGCAGCACAATCGAACTTGTACAATGGCAATATCATCATATTGAGCTTGGAAAGGAACCCCAGCCCATTGACCTATTCCTAATATTTGTTCAGCAGTAATAGGCACTGGTGGATTTTGCTGTTGATTTTGTCATGCTACAATATTAGCTTCATCAGCCCAACAAGTTTTAAATTGTAAAAATTCTGCTGAATTAAGAACAGCTCGAGCTAACAAATCCTAGTCCCAGGGTATTAATCTGTCTGCTTGTGCCAGTCCTTTCACCAATCCTTGAGTATAAGGAGAATTAACACCATATTGAGTGCATGCGTGTTTTAATTCTTTGATAGTTTTAAAAGAATAGGAGCATGCTCATACTGTACACCACCTTGGGGATTGTCAGCATCTACTGGAATTTGAGTTACTGATACTGGAAAAGTAGAAAAAAAATTGCATAGCCTCTGAATCTCCTTCTCTACTTCCCTGTGCTATACTTTTCATAATTGAAGAGGATGGTGCGGGCACAAAAACAGAAACTTTTGGAGGGTTATCAGATGTTGTAAAAAATGGATCAGTAGATACCTTAGGAGGCACAGACGCTGGTTCAAAAGACAATAAACCATCTTTTGGAGTGGACGGCATAACAACCGCTGGAAAACTTCCATAAACTCCCTTTTCCTTTCCTTCCCTTTTATTAGACATGAGTTTATCTGTTTTCCCTGTTCATTAACTTTTTCATATATATTCATTAAAATCACCATTAGCTTCTTCTGCTATCGGTCCAGGAATAACAGTATCCTGTTTAATATCTTCATCTTCATCTGATTGTAAAGGTTCAAGAGCAACAGAAATAAGACTAAACAAAGACCATACATGAAGGGGAATTATTTCTCCCTTTTGATAAGCCCTTTTTAAAGCTTTCATCACTAACTTCCATTGTTTCAGGTTTAAAATATCCTGCCCTTGTGGCTGAAACCAAAAACAATGTTTCTGTATAAGAGAAAAAAGTTCCTCAAAAGCCGAGGATTTAATAGTTAAACCGGTGCTTTTTAATAAAGTTTTTAACACTCTAGAGTACTCTTCGAAGTTCGACTGCTGATTACTCATTACCCTGGTGACTCCAAGGATGAAGCTTACCTTTTCTGTTTTCTTTTTCTTTAAAACCACTCTCAGGAGCTCCTTGATCATCGCACTGACTGAAAGAAAAGTTTCATTTTCAGAGCCCCACATTGGGCGCCATATGTTGCCGGTTAGGAACTGGGTCCATGAAAACGGTGCCGTGGATGAGAAAGAATAAGACAAAGAGAAGAAAAAACTGGGATCAGGGGACTCTCCATCTGAAATGGCAAGAAGAGCCCAGCCACACCATAGAGAGTGACTTTTATTTGTTTTTTGACCAATCAAAATACATATGCGCATATCCAAAGGCAATAGATACGTGATAGTTTACATTTTACTAAAACCAGCAAGTCTTGAAGGGTTTACATTCCGGAATGTAGCAGATGTTGTAAATCTTATCTAACATACAAAATACTCAATAGAAGCTCAGGATGTTTCCCCATCCAGCTACTATAAGATCCTATCTCATTATCTTGAGACTAGTTTCTTATCTCCTACATTCCAGGGTGTCTCCTATATTCCAAAGTGATCTGCTTACTGTCAGTAGTCATGGCCTTTGATTGAAACTCAATCATTATTATATGAACAATAATTACACAGTGCAAATGGCAAATATTTCCTGTGAAGAGTATTCTGTAATTTTCTTCATACAAAATAAAGATTTGCTTTTAATTGAGGAGGTCTAGAGAAGAGATATATTTTTGGATACTTCATTTTTCTTTAAAACTTTATTATTCATAGCCTTTAAAATAATCAATCTGGATTTATAATGATATAGGAGGACAACTGGTGAACAAGATTTTTAGTTTTACTGCCTCATTAAATTATTAGTTGGAAAACTGTTATTTGCTATAATACATTCGAATAAGATGTGAAGCATTCCCAAACAGGAATTTGATAATCTAGAAAGAATTATGGACTAAATGGAAATTAAATACCTAAACCAATATTTTATTTCTTTCCTAGAGATTATGTCCAATAGCTACAGCTGCAATATAAAATTTGAAATACCTTATAACTAATTTCCATTATATTTGAATTATTATTTACATTTATAAATGTTTGTAGTTTTGCTATTTTTTATAGTTAATTATATTAAATCTAACATGACCTTGTTGCCTCTTTTAAAATCTTTAAATCTTTCAATCTATTTTTCTACTTATTTTAAAGTTTTCAAAAAAGGACTTTTTAACAACTGAAAAAAATGACTGATTTTGTACTTTATATAGATTATATTGCATATGACTATAATTCAATAAATCTGCTTAATACACAAATTCATAATTGTCTAAGAATGTCCAAAATAGCAGCTATGTATAGTAGGGTAAACAGAGTGATTGATATGTGAAGAGTTTCCTTGTCTGTTTGTCTTTTTTGTTTATTGCTGCTATTGAAATATTGAAAATGCCTTAATAAAGATTGAAGTGATGAACACACAACTATGTGGTTATACCAAATGCCATTGATTGCACACTTTGGATAAACTGTATGCTTAATAAATATGTATCAATAAAGTTGATTTGTTTTAAAAAGTTAAAACAGCCTAAGACATCTGACACCAAATGCACCAATATATGCATTATGGGATTTCAATAACAAGAAAGAAATTTCCAGAAGGAACAGTAAAAAAATAATGACAGAGAACTTCCCAAACTTAGCAAAAGACATGAATATGCACATCCAAGAAGCCCAGAGAACATCAAACAAGATAAATATGAAGAAAAATTCACTTCACCATATTTTGATCACACTATCAAAATCAAAAAAATGAGGAGAGGATTCTGAAATCTGTAATATAAAAGCAACGTGTTGTTTACAAGGGATTCCTGATTTGAGTGAATTCTGATTTTTCATCGCAAACCATGGAGGAAGGAAGGTAGGGCATAGAAATACTGAAAGGGGTAAAAGAAAACAACTACAAAGTAAGACTTTTATATCTGGTGAGTCTTTATTCAGAATTAATGGAAAGATTAAGACATTTCCATATAAGCAAATGTTGATGAAGTTCATCACCATAAGATCTACTCTGTAGGCAGTTGTAAAGTGAGCTATCTAACTTAAAGAAGAGACCATAGAGGTAGAAAAGCAGTTGTATGATATAGTTAAGGTAATGAAAGAGAAAAAAATGCAGGCAAAGTATTCTTTATCTGGCAAAAGTGTTCTTCAGAAATGAAGGAGAGTTTAAATATTCACAGGTAAAGAGAAACTGAGAGAGCTAGTCAACAAGGGATCTACAAGAAATACTAAAAAGATTTCTGTAGGTGGAAAGGAAAAGAGAGGAGAGAGAGGATTGGAGGGGAGTGTAAAAATGACATTATCAATAAGGGTAACTAAAAGGGTAAAAAGAGAAAAAATGATAAATAACATATAAATTCCAAATGATAAAATGATTGAAGTAAGTACTTCCTATAGAGTAATAACATTGATTATTAATGGAGAAAAATCACCAATCAAAAAACAAAGATTGGAAAACAATATGATACATCTACATGCTGTCTATAAGAGACTCACCTTAGACCCAAAGACACAAATTGGTTGAAAATGAAGTTGGAAAAAGATATTCAGTGCAAATAGTATTCAAACAAAGCATGGGTAGTGATACTATTATCAGGTAAAATACACTTTTAGTGAAAAACTCTTATAAAGAACAAAGAAAGACAGTGTATTAGATTTCTCTAGGGAAACAGAATCAACAGATGTTATGTGTAAATAGTATGAGATTTTATAAAATTCTCTCAGATGACCGTGGGGATGCCAAAGTCCATATTCCACAGCTAAGCTGTAAACAAGGGGCTCCTATGAAGGACCAGTGAGTTCACAGGAGACGTTGGCTGTCCAAGAGAAGTTGTAAATTTCTACATGAATGCTTAAATCACTTCCCCTTTTAAGGCATTCAACTGATTGGATAAAATGTCACTCATTACTGAGAACAATCTCAATGGTTGATTGGAGAGGTAATCAGCCATCTATGCAGTAAAATCACTGATGACTTAAGGCAATAAATGACCATGTATTCCAATTACCCTAGTGCTTGCTTGATGGAACAACTGGACACAATTATTTGGCTGAGTTGACACTGGCTAACAGTCATAGTCAATCACTTTGTCAACTTGGCAACCATATATATCACCTTCAATCATATTTAGTCTAAATAAAATCAATAGCAGACATGCCTATATATGTATTTCTGTCTAAGAATATTCAACTCTCCTGCAAAGAACCAGAAACACATTAATTCCTTACAGAATAGGGTACAAGTCCTTGGGTAATAGTCACTCTTAAATTTGATTTCCTTAAATATTATGACATGAAACTAATACAACTTGTCATATTATAAGGGAAAATGTTAGTGCTGAAAACAGAGATATTCATTTTATTTATATATACAATTGTACTCTTAATAAAAAAAGGAAGAAAGATTCATGACCATTAAAGTACTCATTTCTGTAACTGGTCACATGGCCAAAGTTGATATTTATTACTACCTTCTTCCACTACCCATTCCATGTTCCCATTACCCTCAGCAAGCACCTTAGCTAGCCATGTTTCTTTGTCTCACAGGATGACCCAAACTTTCATTCCTGAAGAATCTGGGCCATAGTAAGTCCTGCTTGGATTGGGCTATTACAATTTTCCATTGACTTTAATCACAGGGCCTGGCATTCTAAGAGGCACCGTAGATGTTCTTGTGTATTTCAGGCAAATCCTTCTTTAGACCCATTATGTAGATGCAGCCCTATTTCCCCTTGATAGGCTCAACCACCTCAGTCAGTACAGGAATTCCCTTCTTTGACTGATGATTCAGACATAAGAGGAGCCCAAAGTGGCCAGGTGGCAGTCTAACTTTCCATTCAATGTAATCATTATTGCATTCCCTGGTGGAAGCATTCCTTGTTTTGGAACTAAGACATGTAGACCAGCAACTTAAGGTTGCAGGGACAGGAAGCAAAAATTTCCTAGTGGATCACTAAAGGTAATAGTGATTGGTGCCAAACCCATTTCCACACCTTGATTTCTGGACCCATAAATCCTGGTTATGGATTGGATGTTGATATAGAGCATACAAAGCCTCTTGGAGAACTTTGCTCCAGGCCTGCAAAGTATTGCCAACTAGTTAGTGTCCTAATTGAATCTGTAAAAGGTTATTCTTCTGTTCTATCAATCCAGCTGCTTCAGGGTGATGGGGAACATGATAAGACCAATGAATTGTATGGGTATGTACCCATTCTAAAACATCTTTTGTTCTGAAATGGGTTCATTGATCAGAAACAATGCTATGTGGAATGCATGGCAGTGAATAAGACATTCGGTAATCCACAGATAGTAGTTTTGAAAGAAGCTATGCATGCAGGGAATGCATACCCATATCCGAAGTATATGTTTAATCCAGTTAAAATAAA
>JAQZBX010037798.1:0-23647 GCA_029593785.1 Cabassous unicinctus | reverse complement strand
ATTGCCCTGACCCCCAGCACACAACTTTCCTTATTAACTGTTTGCTTTAGTGTGGCACCTTTGTTACAACTGATAAAACAATAATATTATTATAATTATACTATTAACTATAGTCCATAGCCGCTGACTTGTACAGTTATATGGTTTTTAAAAGTTTTTTTCTGGTAACATATACATCTTAAAATTTTCCATTTGAACCACTTTCAAATATATAATTCAGTGGCATTAATCACTTTCACAATGTTGTGCTGCCAAAACTTTTCCAACAGAAGCTCTGTACAGTTTCAACATTAACTCCCCATTCCCTACTCTCACATTGGCCCCTGGTGACCTGTATTCTAGTTTCTGACTCTGTGAATTTGCATATTCTAATTGTTTCATATCAGTGAGATGACACAATATTTGCCCTTTTGTGCCTGGCTTATTTCACTGCATATGATGTCTTCGAGGTTCATCCATGTTGTAGCATGCATCAGAACTTCGTTCCTTTTTGTGGCTGAATAATAATATGTAAATACTACATTTTGTTTATCCATTCATCTGTTGTAGACACTTGGGTTGCTTCCATCTTTTGGCAATTGTGAATAATGCTGCTATAAACATCCGTGTGCAGCATAGTTTCTTTTGTGTACTCAGAGGAGTGTACATAAGCAAATATTTTTCTCATTCCTGTGCAAATCAGAGAATAGGTCAATGTTCCTACCTAAAGCCATTTTTCACGTAAATAAAAATTTGAAGAATAACTCAAAACTTAGTGTTCAGAATTCAAAACATTCCTCAGTGAGAGATGACATCCCTACATAGATATAGATTGATGAATTCCAGTCAGAGAAATGGCCTTGATTTTCTCTAGCTTTGATGTTTTGTGCATCTGCCAGGAAACTCTTGCCCATCATATTATGAGCTTCTCAGAGGAGAATTTCTTTCTCGCATTGTCTTCAATTGAAGTGAAGACAATTTCATCAAATATCCGTTAGAGGACAAGCAATTTGTCAGCCCAAAGCTGAGGGGAAAATAGTTGTTTTTGGAGCCAGTTTGGATAAGCAGAAGATGGAAACATTTTGACGGATGGTGGGTACAGAGCTCTTAAAGTGCCAAAATTACCTGTCTTTCATGGTAACTTTTATATAGTTTTTTACACCTGGCAATACATTTTTAAGGATGACTTTATAAATTAAATATTTAATCCCCCAACTTATTGGATAACTCATATTCTCAAATTATGCCAGCCCCAAGTACTACTCTGAGTAATTTCCTCTAGCATGCAGTGCACACCAGGTCAGAGAATTCTCTTTCAGACTCTTTAAGTTAATTCTTGATAGGTGATGGCCCGGGCAGGGAGGGAAATGAGAGCCCATCCAGGCAACAAGAATTTTGTGTCTTTTCTGTATTTCCTGCCTCATTTAAGCCCTGATATCAGATGATGTAGAAATTTTTGCTGCTTCAAGCTACAACTATTTTCAATAAATTGAATTAATGCCGTTTCCATGTTTAACCTTGGAAAACTACAGACTGGACGATTCTTTAAGATTTCACTACTCTGACTTTATAATTGAATCCTACCAGAGTTCCAAGCGACTATTCAATTACTTCAATTTAGCAAACCTTTATTAGGTTCATCTCTACCAGATGGCTTGCTCTTCTTTCATGGAAAGACAATTAATTAAATGTATGGATTTACTTTATTTACAAACACTTATATAGTTTTACAAATATGAACTCATTTAACTCATAACAACTCTCTGAGGTAAGTACTGTTATTGCTGTAATATAAATGAGGAAACTGAGACACAGAGAGGTTAAATAACTTGCTCAATTAGTAGTGGCAAAGCTGGGATTCAAATTCTGGCTCTAGAATTTGCCCTCTTACTTTTGATCATTGGGAGATGCCTTGCAAACATGGCTTTAGGGTCCACCTTTGACATTTGCTTTCCTCTGATTCATAAATCAGTGTTTCTAGCTAGAGTCATCTAGTTTGATGAGAAATTGAATATGCTTCTAGCATTATAAACTTATGATTAATTGATGCTGAATAAAAGCATTGGACAGAAGTTAAAACTATAACTTGTCTGACTCCTCAAAAGACTTTTATAGATTTTTGCATCTGTTTGAATGTCAGTAGAAGTTATCTCTTGCAAAAAAGTCTCTGATCTGAACTTCTTCCTTCCTCATTTCCTTTTTCTCTTTTTTTCCATCCACTTTTCTTACCATATGAGTTGAAGTCATAATTTGAAGCCATTTCTTGGATTGATAAAATGGAAATGTGCATGTGAAAGAGAATACAGGGATAAGGAAGTTACTCATGGCTGATTAATTTGGCTGTTGACAATATTGAATCTGCATCATGAATAATCTTCTAGAAGCTGAAGTTCTAAAAACCTTTAAACAATAATATATATTTTGTATTATTTATAAAAACCCAGAATAAGGGTAAAACATACAATAAGTATTTCAAAATGAATACATATATAAGTAACTCTTAAATAAAGGTTGCTAATTTTAGATGCATTAGAAACGATTATATTTAGAAGAATCTAGTTTATCATTTTTATGAGCAACTCTGAGAACTTTAGTGTGTATAAATTGTTTAAAGAAAAGCATGTCATAACTTCAGACTTCTTTTATTAATGGGTAACTGGAGCATGAGATCTCACTGCTTTGCCACCTGAGAAAGCTCTTTAGGACACCTCTGTTGACTTGAATCTGAATTTTTGTTAAACTTAGCTGAAATTAGAATGTGCTTTCCATTCATCTGATTTCTACCAACTAGTATTTTTTAAAGGTTCTTTTAAACACCCAACACTTTAATACTCTACAAACTCTTAAAAGACGTATAATTCATGGCTCTACCTACTCTCAAATCCCTTATATTTTAGTTTGAGAGATGTGGCCGAGAACACAACTAAAAAGGAATTAAATATTGAGCAATGTGGAACTGATGATAAATTTTCTAAAAGAGATATGCAAACAGAAATGTAAGTGGGGAAAAATTTAACACATTGTTTTAGTGTCTGGAGACATGATATTAAGCATATTTTTTCAGTTTTTATGTTACTGGAAAACAACTTCTCTAGGGTTTCAGAAATCAGGTGTTATTACTGGAAGGGTCCTCTGTTGACCTTGGGAGACTTACAGAGGTATCAGGATTCTATTTGGTGGGAAGGATTCAGCTAAAAGAACATAGAGAGAAGCAGGGGTAGAGTGTCTGAATCTGTGAGCTTAATGGATAGTAGTATTTTATTAAGTGTAGTTTTGCATAATGCAATTATTTGGTCACATGCATACAGAGAGATTTTGCCTGAAAGAGTTAGAATAGTGAAAACACCAATAACTTGCAGACAATGCAGAGGCGATGTGACAAAATTAGGGAGTAGGGGAAAGACTAAAATTTTGAAATAATGTCATTTTGTATCCGTGTTCCATGTCCTGGCTTATTGTTTGCAATTATCCTGCTGTGCAAAGATAAATTCTCTCCCTGAGCTTTGGAAGTGCTGCTTGTCACAGAGGAAACAGGAGGAGTTGGATTACTGAGCATGGCAGGTTTGGCAGAAGTCCAGTCTTAAAGCTATACAACCTGTTTGCAGATGAGCAAGGAAGATTTTGGTAGGAAGGCACCCACAGTTTAATTCCTTTGCATTTTTTCTTGTTACTCTTTGCATTCCTAAAAGAAACTATGATAACCATAATCTTGTTTCATGTGACATCTGAAGTTGGCTGTTTTGGAAGTATAACGTGCAATGAATTGTGCCAGTAAATCATTGGGTTGTCGTGTAACTTGGGCTAGGATCTCCAAAACTGCATGACTTTAAAAGACTTTATACTTCTGGGCTGAAGAAGAGTCAAACAGACATAATAGATTCATTTCAAATAAGCCCTATTTAGTGACATACATGTGTTTTCTTGTATTCTCTTTTGTTATATTCTCTACTTAATATATATACAGAAGTTCTTTCTTTGCTTCATGGGTAGGAATTAGATTTAAAAGTCTATTTAAAACACTCATAGATGAGATACTTAATATAAGTGCAAACATTGTTTTTATTTTTATTTTTAGTTTATATTACACATACTTTTTGAGAACAGTTGAGTCATGTTACACAATCAACAACATATTTGACACAGAATAAATAAAATAAAAAAGAGATGAGTAGTTATGGAAAAGAGTTACCATGTATCTTTAACATGGAATTATTTAGTTAGTAAAGGAGCTTACTAGGGAAGCTCAGAGCAAACAAAATAATAGTAAAAAATAGATAACTTTCTGGTAATAGTAATAACAGTTTTTTAATTTTTGGCACTTAAAGTATTCAAGGGACTTAGGCTATGCTTAGCTATGCTAAGTACTTTGCATGCATTATCTCATTTAATTCTCCCAACAGGTGATATTATTCCCATTTTATAGCCAAGGAAACTGAGACCCAAGGAAATTAAGTAACTTAACCTCTGTAACATAACTAGAAAGTAGTGGAAGTGGGTAGTCTAATTCCAGAATCCAAGTCATTCTCTTCAGTATGAATGTTGATGTGATGACTCAGTGGACAATAATTACTCTAAGAAATAATAGGATTTTGTCCTGTGACCTCTGTGGTACAGTCCCAGTATTTTTTTTTTTTTTTTTAATGCTTCATGGTGAACAGGGAACAGAAATGTTTTCTACCCTTTTCCCAAAACTCCAACTTTGTCATGGCATCATGGAAATTTGCCTGCCTTGTATGATAATGTTGTCTTGTATTGGAAAAACAATACCATGTCCTAGGAAACCACTTAAATCTTTTCCTCTGCCCCCAGCTCTTTAATTCTAATATTCCAGGAAAATTTTCTAAATGATGAATGCATTTATGGGACATAGATCCTAAATTTTTGTGAGGTCCTTTTAATTATAATGAAACCTTGGAATCCCTGAGAGTGGAGGGGGGGTTGCCTGATTTTGGGGGAGGCTTGTGACTGTAAAATCTTTTTTTATTTATTTTTTTTAAAGATTTATTTATTTACTTGATCCATTTTAACCCTCCCTTCCCCATTTGCTGTTTTGTGTCCATTCGCTGGGCAATTCTCTGTGTGTTTCATCTCTTCTTATCCTCCTCCTCCAGTCTTCACCAGGATTCGATCCTGGAGACCTCCGATGTAGGAGAGAGGTGTTCTGCCATCTGTGCCACCTCGGCTCCTGGTTTTTGGAGCTTTCGGAGCATCTCGTCTTGTCTCTCTCCTTTTTACGTCATCATCTTGCTGCATGGCTCTCGGGGCCTGGCAGCCCATGCACCTTCTATAAATATATATATTTTATTTTACTAGGAGGTCCCGGAAATCAAACCCAGGTCCCTCCATATGGCAGACGGACGCCCAACCATTTGAGCCACATCCACCCCCATGACTGTAAAATCTTGAGCAGAACTGGGAAGGGAAGGACTCTTACTGCTGGCAGTATTCCCCTATTCTCTTCCTCTGGAAACCCCATCAGAGGGCATTTTCTCTCAAGGTGATTATATACACTCTTGCTACCAAAATATATATCTTCCAACTTTGATGTGTCTAATTTACAGAGTGAGAAGAGGGAACTAATAACATAAGTTAAGCCCTATTGTCTATCAGTCAAGAGCTCTGACCTCAGTAATTCCTCCAAGCTGGCAGAATCTAGACTTCTTTGTTGCCTGCTGTCAGTCTTATCCCCTCTTCCAACTCCTGCTGCCTTACATTTACAAGGTGAATTTTGTGATACACATTGTAACCTCTTGGGCTATAATGGTTCATCACTTCATTGTGAATCATTGGAAGTGGCAAAATATTTTGGTGTCATATGCTTCCCCAAAAATGATGAGTGATCCATTGTCACTGTTGGAATAATAAGTAGGTAGGAGAGTTTATGAATGGATGTGTTTTCTGTTGGTAGCTGGGGTAGGAGATGTGGGGAAGGAGTGTGGCAGAAAGATTGAGAGGGAAACAAGATGTCAGATATTACTTCTACTTCAGGAACCCTTAGTCTAGCTTAATTCATAACCTGGAAGCTTTCAAAGTGAGGTCAAGTATTATTCTGCTTTGTATTCGACCCAATGCATAGGATATTGCCAGGCACATGTTAGATATTAAGTAAAGTTTACCAAAAAAATTAATATATCCCTCATGTATTTTTTTGTCTTCAGCTTCCAGGTTTGAAAAAGACCTCAAGGATACTTCTACTTCTTCTATTGCCTGTTCTTCTGCTTCCACATAAGCTGTACAATATCAGAATTTCTTAGAATTTTCTACCCAAGGACTTCTAATGGCTGCATATGAAAAGCAGCCTCCAAACAAGTCCATGTCTTATTCAAAGTAGCTTGCCACAAGGGAGAAAAGTCATTGAAGTTTCATGCTTTATCTTAAAAACAAAGGCAAAATTTACCCTCTTCTCCCTAATGTGTGTTTGTGTGTGTTTTAAATGAAAATAATCTCTTATTATTGAATGATAATTCAAACATCAGGTAAAATTGATGTTCTAGAAATATATGCTGTGTTTATTTGTGCATTGGCTTCTAGAATACTAGAACAGAATACCCAAACCATAGGAATTTTTCCCTAATGATAAAGGGGCAATAATGTTTGTTGGAGTAGTGAGTAGTGAGATAAAACAATACCTGAGGATTTTCCTTTCAATATTCCATACATCATAATCTCCAAAGACCTGCTCAGCCTGTTCAACCAATCCTTCATGTGTACAAGATCAAGCCCTGCTGTAGGCAAGTTTCCCTGGCCACCCTCCCAGTGTATCTGTGGTCATTTTCCTGAAGATTCCTGGCCTCTGCAGAAAGCCCCATCATCACAAGTTTGTGCAGTACAAATCTGTGCTGTGGCTTGACAGCTTTGTGATGGCAGCACTCTCCTAATTGTCAGGGAAAAGGTCAGTAAACTCATTTGGAACAATTAGCTGCTAATCAGAGAGTAGTTAATATTAATGTGTTATTCAGTTCCAAGACTCTTTTTCCTCCCTTGGGATCCCTCCAAGGAATTTTCAGAGGCCTGATGCCCCCTCCTGTTGATTCTTAAGTCACCAACTCTACCTTCTTGCCTTGCTGGGTAGACAAGAGACATTGGAGTGCCCTTTCACAGTTTAACCAAAAAGCATCATCAGCCCCTCTCTTGGTATTGAGCCAAGTGTCATTATCTGCTTCCAGCTCTCAGGTCCTGGGGTAGGAAAGTGGAAGCTAACCCAGCAATTCAGCTGGCATTCCTGAGAAGACATGTTTCATCATCACACAGACATGCACAATGAAACTAGGGACTCTGGACAACCATCCTCTAGGACAGTGGCCATACTAAGGGGTAGAAATGCGTAATAATAATTGTCATAGGTTCAGAGCCTTACAATTTAAAAGTGCTATTTAACTGTTTCACTTAATTAGAACAATAGTCTAATGAGGCATGTCAAGAGAGTAATAATGGGCACCATTAGTTTTAGCTACAAATTTGAGAAGAAAAGAGATAGGTCTAGTAGACATCAACTAGATCATCCTGTCCACATCATTGTTCTTGTCAGGTCTATGAATGGCATTGTTCTGGGGCTGATGATTGGTCCTGGGAAGTGTCTTTTGTGCACATTGAATTAATTGGTATCTCATCCCTGCTCGCAAACTTTTCATCTCCATAGAAGGTGAACTCTCCTCTCTTATACGCTGAGGCTCTGCTTCAGTGGAAGTTTAGGAGAGTTGTCTTCATGCACAGAAAAAGAGGTGTCTCTTCTCTTGTCTTCCAGAGTTCATTTCCACATCTGACTGAAGTAAAGTTTTAGGCAAGGGCAAAAGGACATAGATGGTTCTTGAACTTTCTCGTCCTTCCTGATCTCTTTGTACATGGAAAGATATTTCACAGGTTAACTCTCAGATTCTCAAAACTGGCATGTCTCTTTTAAATCTGCCCAGATTTGAATATGGCTGTTGTCCCACACTTCACACAGGGTCCAGCCTGCCATATGCTGGGTTGTGTCACTGTTTAACAGAAGAGGATGCTGAGTGGATCTCGTTGTTTGGAACATTCCAATCCCTTGGCCCTAGGCTTCCCATCTGCTTCTGAGTACAGGTCTTGGATTTTATTCCAATTCTAGAAGTAGGAGATGGCCTGAGACCTGCCCTTCCTGGGCCTTTACTCAACATTAGGTACCCACCGCTTCCTTTTTGTTTGGGAGTGTTTATTCAATTCAGTAAGCATTCTTAGAGCAGTATGTGAGCAATTATGTTCTAGTTGATAGTGGACTTGGAGTTAAGAGACCTACATTCAGGCTCAAGTTATATGTCCTAGATTTTGTCTCTTTTTTTCTCTACCCTCTTTCACTTTTCCCTTGGCCCCAAAAGGATATTATGGAAGTCATTAATGGGTTTCTGTGTTCTCAAGCTTACAAGTGGGCTTGACCAGTAGAGGTACTATGAGTGGGTATAGGAGGGAGGGAGGAGAGTGAGGTCAGAGTATTTATTCTTCCTGATCTTTCTCTGTGAGGTTGCTTTGGGATGGCTGAGTCCCTTGATTGAAAGTCCTTGTCTCTCTAGGCATCCTTCATTACAGGACACTCTTCCAGATTCTGGCAACAATCTTTATACTTTCCTGCCCAGCTCTTCAACTGTTACTAGTCTTGAGACACTGCATTATTAACCTACGCCCCATTCAGATGGTTCCATTATAAGTGAACTCCCCTTGAATTATCCTAATTGAATTGTGCCGTCTGTTTTCTTTTGATATCTTGTCAGATAAACTGTGTAATTTGGGGCAAATTACTTCATGGGACCAATTACCACAACTGTAATATAAGAGGTTTAACGAAGATAATTGCTAATATCCCTTCCAGCTCTAAATTTGTTTGGCAATGGAGGGACTGCACAATAAATCTCTTCTGTGGGAGCTTAAGGTCTCTTTGAAGAGATAATCCATGTACCTCTGAAATGCAGAACAGGACCAAATGAATAGGCCACACAATAAGCATTCTAAGAAGACAGAAATGGGCAGGAGCAGTGGGAACTGAATGGTCAGAGGAAGAATATGGATCTGCCAATAAATTTGGCTCCAGGAAGGATGTTGTATTCAAGGTTGTTCCAAAGCACATGTCCTGTCTTGAATCTATTCCAAAGACCCCACATAGTACTGGTTGATCTTAGACAAGGCCTCCTGGAAATGATTTACTCTTGAACCTGGATTCAGCCACATGCCATAATCAAATATAAAAATTCTAGGATTTCTCAAATGGAAACATTCTTTTTAAAAAAAATGGAGAGAGCAGGCAATTAGGAGTTGAGAGCCTGGAGTTCTAATCTTGACTGTCATTTACTAGCTGTATTTTGTATGTTTTTAAATATAAAAATCATCTCTATCTTTCATTTTAGTTTCTATGTATTGTAGGCTACTGTATTAGTCAGCCAAAGGGGCACTGATGCAAAATACCAGAAATCTGTTGGTCTTTATAAAGGGTGTTTATTTGGGGTAGAAGCTTACAGTTACCAGGCCATAAAGCATAAGTTACTTCCCTCACCGAAGTCTGTTGCCACGTGTTGGAGTATGACAGCTGCTGACGTTTGCCAGGGTTCAGGCTTCTTGAGTTCCTCTCTTCTTGTGGGTCTGTTTCTCTCTGGGCTCAGCTCCTCTGTTTCCTCCACAAGGTCAGCTGTAGACTATGAGGTTCTCTAGGCTTTGCCTCTCTCCACAAGGCCAGCTGTGAACTGTCAGGTGAACAGCTCGTCTCTTTTCCCGGAGCCTTCTCTCCTTCCTCATGACCAAGGTCCTCTGTGTGCTTACTCCCCTGGGCTCCAGCATTAACACTCAGCATCAGAACTCCAACATCAAAACTACTCCAACTCTGTCCTTTGCCATGTCTTTTATCTTTGAGACCCCACCCACCAAGGGGTGGGGCTCAACGCCCTACTGACATGGCCCAGTCAACACCCTAATCATAACTTAATCATGCCCAGATGAACAGACCAGTTTACAAGCATAATCCAATATCTATTTTTGGAATTCATAACTATATCAAACTGCCAAACTGCTACAGCTACTTTTGTCTTTTTTTTCTTTGATTCAAAGGTAAAGACATATACAATGATCTAAAAGGAATAATATTATAATCACCCTTATATCCACCACACAGCTTAAGAAATAAAATATTCCCAATATAATTGAAGCTCACAGTGTATCCTTCCCATATTGGATACTTCTCTTTTCCCACCAAAGATAATCCCCACTCACCCTTCTCCTCCCCTTTCTTTCCCCTCCATCTCCAATCTGGAGCCAAGGTCAAGAAAGACAAATCATTTTGCTAATTCCCACTGTGTGTGTGTGTGGAGGGGTCAGCCTCACTTTCACTGAGAGTATAGGGTTACACTATATCTTATGAGTTGCTCAGATTTATGCAAATTCTGAATACTGCTTACTCAAAACAAGGTCTTCCATCTGTACATCTCTTAAAACCCAAAGAGCTAGGTTTTTGTATCAGTAAATGTCCTCAGGAAATCTAAGACTTCGGGAATGGCTTACTCCACTGGATTCCATTTGCTACTTCGTTCTTTTTTGACCCTTGGGAATTTTCCTTATTTTCTTACTAGCTCAGCTATGCATTTTTATATAAAATATTTTTAAAATATATTTTCATGTATTTCTCTTGTAGCAGGAGACTTTTAAAAAAATTGAGTTTGCCATATTGTTAGGTGCAGAAACTAGACAGCTGGTATCAGTTTCCAAAGTTTTCAGTCCCCTGAGACTCAGAGACTACTTGTATTGAGAGTTTGAGGACCCATTCAATCTTCTTCTACTTCACAAGATGGGCCATTGCCTAAACTAACCAGAAAAAATAGCCAAGAAAGCGAATCTAGCTAACCCAAAGCTGCTGCAATCCAGGTACACAGACTGTTAGAAATTAATAATGGAAAAGTGAAAGAACAGTCTTTTTGGCAGTATTCTCCAGAAAATTTTTAATTTAAACGTCCTTAAAGGTATGCATCATTCTTTAAAAACATTCATTTGTGTTTATTGGAGCCAGAGATTGTCTTATTTATTTTGACATCTTTCATGGTGGTTAGCACAGAGCCTTTCACATTGCGGGTGATCAAAACCTATTTGCTGATTTGATTTGTTTTGACTCTTCCAAGGTCAAGGCAAGAAAATAATGGTCTTAATGTTTCCACTTGCTTCGCCTGTCCTGACATTGAAATTGAGCAAGTCCATGGCAATCCCTTCCTTATGTTCCACAGAATTTGTGACTTTCATGAGCTAATCTTGGCCTCATTCACTTGCTTGTATAAAATGAATAACTCGTAACTAGTTCTTGTTTTTTAGTTATTTTCAATCTTGTGTGGTTGTGTGTTCATGTCCAAATTAAAAATAAACTCTAAGAAGTGTAATTCAATAAATGACAGGGTTTTTGCTTGTTTGATTTAGTTTTCATCTCAACCAGGGATCATTAGAAAATGACTGGTTTTCATGGGAGATCATTCTACTACTTTTTATTTCCTTTTAAAGAACAAAAGTAGGTAAGAGCTGAAGTGCAATCTGGACATCAACTTAAATCCAATCGGTTCTTACCAGAAGACAATACAAATAGTCTGGTGCAATAAAAAAGCTTTTAAAAAATAGCATCTTAAGAAATAAAACAATCGTTTGATATGTATCTGTTTCTCTGTGTGTGCTTTAAAAGGTGTTTCTAAGTCCAGATATTATAAAGGTTTTTTGGCATTGAGGGAATCTTTGAGGTAAGATCCTGAATATACAAACATAAGAAGTAAGGACAGGCAAAAAAGAATGTAATATAAGAAAATAGAGATGTAAGGCATCAGACCTGAAACAAGGGGCTGAGACAAGAAATGCCAGTGTGCTGGGGGGAAAGGAGGATGCAATTGGAGGAGGGGGTCATTATTAGGAGCAAGTGGCAAAGGAGCCCATTGCCATTGTAACTTTCTCCCACACTTCTCCATGGCTTCCAGAGCCAGCGTCAAGTGTCTAGTGTCGTTTACTTCTCTGAAGGTAGTTACCCAACTCTGAGAGGACCATATAATAAAGTAGAGGAGGAGCAAAGCATGTATTAAATCACCTCCTCAAAAGTGGGGCTAGTGAGTTTCTGAGAATTGCACAGAAATAATAGAGATGAAAATGTGCATTTCAATATAATTTATACAAGAGGAAATTTAGAAATGCATGCAAAGAGAAATTGTTAAGCAAAGTATTTATTTGCATATGCAGTATAAGCAATCATTTAAACAATCTAAGGATATGGAAAGAAGCATTGATGATATAATCTAACAATGAAACTATATAAAATATGAATAAAAATATGATTATGGGTACATACTAAAAGGAAATACAGGTAAATGGATAGTTTTCTCTAAGGTAGCTATCTTAGAGTCAGAGAATTGCATATCTTCTTTATTTTTAAACCATCCTCTAATGTTATCACATTTTCTTTGCAGCCAATAAAAAAGACAAATGTGTGCTGGGGTGTGCAAGAGGGGTGGGCCAAAATTGGCAGAGAGCAGAACCACCAGCCCCTGAATGAGACTGTTGGTATCATTTTTCCAGTTTCCTTTGCTGTCTTATTTTCACCATTGAAGACTTAGAAAGATCTTAAGTGGCAAGAATGACTGTTTTCTTTTATATTCACTATTAGCCTACTGCAGGACATATACTATGTGCTCAATAAATACTTACTAAATTAATGTTCAATTAATGTATTTTAGGTGTTATTGCACAGGTTTTTTCATTACCTAAACAACAACATTCATTCTCCATTTTAGATACAGTACAGTCATTTTTTTTTGTAATTAATACCCATTCTACATAACCAAATCCATTAAAAGAAATAAAGCTTTATAACAAATATGCACTTTGGGGTGTGTAGTTTGACTATGTTGATATACCATGTAGTGTGTGTGCGCGTGCGCTAGGATTTTTGGGACAGAATACCATGTTGCATTAAGGTAGTGCTACTCAGAATCTTCTTATAATAGGTGCAACAGTGGTAGCCACATTCTTGTTTTTAGAAACCAGTCTGTATGTGCGCATCAGTTCCACAAACATTGCTTACTATCCCATCTGTGCTTTGAGAATGGAAATCCAGGGAAAGTAGGCTATTCTCTACATATTTGCATCTCAAATCCCAAAACTGAAGGAAGGGAAAGGGAGATTGGGAGGAAGACCAAAGCAATAACTAATCCTCAAGCCTCAGACATGTCTTTGATAAGAAAAGATCCAACTGTTGACAAGAAGTGGTGTTTTGTGAAGGCATCATAAAGTCAAAGGCTTGTGTTTCAAGGGAATGGTCTTCCTGTAGCACAAACATGATTAAGGATAATGTATTATTTCAGATTTTCACTATTCATAAAAGGAAAACCGATAGTGCCAGACATGCAAGAACAAAGCTAAATAGGTGGGCTTCAGAGGCCTTCTTATTCTAAAATCTAAGAGAACTTAATACTTGGACTGCTTAGTTGCCACGTTTCAAGCACGGAGGGAAAACACACTAGACTTTTTCTTTCAGGAGTTGGTTTTAGTGATATGGGTTTGGTCTTGTCAAATTCACCTTCCCCCCACCCTGCCTTTCCCCAGGCCGTTCATTCTGTCTGCCCAGGTAACCAGAGCTGTTCCCGAGGTTAGAGATTCAATGTTGACCTAAGCTCTGAGGTCTGCTGCTACAGAGACACTCCAGTGGGGAAACCTGAGGCAGGGGTGGGGGAGAGGAGGTGGTATTAAAAAGATATCAGCACCTTATACAATTGGCTCCCAAAGAGGAATGGGGAAGACTGGGCTTGCAGTGTGGCAACCACATCTTCTGTAACTTTCTTTCCTGTCCTTAGGATACATGTTACCTGCAGGTGACACTAAATCTTCTTTGTTGCTCCTTCAGTAGCTGCTGTTGATGCTCGTTTTAGGTACCTATCACGAGGATAAAATTATGGGGGAAAGAGATGGTCACAGAGTAAGCCATCCTATGCTTGAATCTCCTACAGGTGACCTAGATTGAGGTAGAGGTGCCAGTTCTAGCTCTGGGTATCAAGAGAAGAACGAATCTGGAATGGCGCGTGTAAGGAGCAAAGCCTTCCAGAGCTGGTGGACTTGGTTTTGCTGCATCTGGCACAGGAAAAGGAACCCAAGGTCCAGAGAGTCAAAAAGGGAGAGGACTTTAAAATACATTTATCTATCTAAGGTACCTTTGGAGGCTCTGACAATATTTTCATTTAGTTCTAAGAATTTATGGCAGCATAAGCATTTGTAATCTTTGGGTGCAATTCTTGTTCATTTGTTAAGTCATTCGGCCAATATTTGCTGAAAGCCTACTATGTGCTAGACAATTAGCAGTCAGTGCTAATAATATAGAAATAATTTGTAGTAATAATAAAAGCTGATATTTATTGGGTATTTCTGTGTGATCCATGTTAAGTGTTTATCACTTATTTTTAAAAATCTTTACAAGTAGATAGTATTATCAGTCCCATTTAACAGATGAAGACACAAGTTTAGAGAGATAGAAAGATATTTAATTCATACAACAAATATTTATTGAGCATCCTTTTCATAATCACTGTACCTTTTGTTGAGGATACAGTAATGAGCAAGATAAATTAAATACCTGTTTCCATGGAGTTTAAATTCTAGGGGGAGGGCTAGAGATAGTTAGAAAATAAGCAATTAAATAAAAATGCAGCTAGTGATAAATGCTATAAAAATGACAGTTGATCATGTGATAATGATTGACAGGCAGTGGGGGTAGGGTGGGTGCTTTACATACTTTAGATACCAGAAGGTTTTCTTAGAAGATGACATTTGATCTGAGACTTTAATGAAAAGGTGCCAACCATGCAAACAACTGGGGTGAACATTCCAGGCAGTGGGAATAGCAAGTACAGAGTCCCTAAATTAGGAATGAGTTGGCATATCTGATATGCAGAAAGAAGCCCCATAGAGTTGAAGCCCAGTAAGCATATTTAGTGGCCTCAGGACCCTGGTCTATTCCTGGGAGTCCAATTTCCTTGGGTTTCATGGAGCATCATTTGGGGCAGTGAATGGGGAAGAGCCACTGTTCTAGTAAAATCAGATTTTTGTACATTTTCTCTTAGAGAAAGTACATCTCTGTCTTTGGTTGAGACTATATTAATCTTTCTTGGGACATCCAGGGCCTTTGGAAGTTGAGGCAGAACAGAATAATCTCGTCTAGATTATTCACCGACAGACATGTCCTTTTGAATTCCTCACTGGGCTCTGATAAAATAGTCCAGACCAATGTTTTTAACAAAATATGCCATTTTTCTCCCCAATCTTTGCCACATCTCTCTTATTGGCACCCTTCTCCACTGATCTTTCTTATTATTTAGTCATCCTTGATCACCCTTCTCTCCAGCACATTAGAAGAATGGTGAATTCACAATGGTGAATGTGGAAATAAAGAAATTTGAAAGAGAGCAGACTGGTGGCCTCAAGGATAGAAGGAATTAGACTTACCTGCCTTATTTTTATGGTCATGGACTTGTGTTTGGCTTATTAATTAAGATGTGCATATTGACTTCCAGAGTTCTTATGAGGATTAATGACCTCAGAAAGTTTATCAAAATAAAAGTTTTAATATAAAATATTAACAAATGTTTTACTAATAAATAAAAAGAAAGATCAGTTCAGATTTTTTTTCTTTACGATATAGCAAAGTATTCAACCATTAACCCACAACACAGTCTTTATGACATTTCCCCAAACTTGGAAAGTCCTCACATAACCGTAGCTTGGATCACACAAGCAGAAGTGTGTGTGTGTTGGGGGGTGAGGAGGGGGGCGAGGAATGCATGTGTGTGTGAAAGAGAGAATGTGCAAAAAAATAAGGCCTGGGAGTGGAGAAGCACAGGAGACACAGAACAGCAGACAGTGTAATGGGTAGCTTGTGAGCCAGAAGATGCCCATATTAACTTAATACCTTGCTATTCAATGTGTGGTCCATGAAACATAGCATTAATGACATCTGGGAACTTATTAGAAATGCAGACTCACAGATGTCACTTAATCAGATTTTAATAGGATGGCCAAGTGATCCATATGCACCTTAATATTGGAGAAGGATAGACTCAAAGATTGCTGGAGTTTGGGGTTCTGTTCTAGCCTTTAGCTTTGATTTTATTTTTAATGATCTCTATCTAGAGGATCATGTCTAACTCAGGACTGAACTACTGTTCCGTCAGAAGGTATCATATATAGTTTATGATAGGATTTAACACACTTTATGGTAATGGTGATTTTAACTCTCTCTCCCCCTACTATGAACTCCATGAAGACAGAACTCAGTAGCCTTTTATACTACAGTATTTCCATATACCTGATCCAGTGCAAGCATATAATAGATACTCAATAAATTTCTACCAAATACTAATACTGCACAGTGGGAGATGAGGCATAAGAAACTTGTGATAGGAGTGATTCCATCGTCAATTCCCTTTCTTGATAAATGCTATTATTTTAATCTTATCCTTGAGCCCCCACATCTTCTCAACCACACACAGAACTCCTATTATGGTGTCTTGCTCACAACAAGTGCTGAATTTAATAAATAAAAAAGAGAACTAGACACATCTTTCCCCCATGAAGCTTGTGCTACCCAAAAGCTTCTGGAGTAGAAATGAAGATCAATAAATAAACGGTACCTATCTAGATGGCTTGATTTTAGTCTGAAATTTTAGCTTGATGATCTTGAGAGCTCGTCAGAAATAATTAAAAGGAATTTTGAAATAAAAATCAAAGATTAGTAGAAATAAGTGCCAAAGGCACAATTTTGTTGGGTTTCAAACAAACCCCAAAGCAACACCTCATGCTCTGATAATTTTCAGTTGCTGTGGGTATTTAGAGCAACACTGAAGGGAAATGACTTGAGAAGTATGTGAGTGATGAGTTATAGGTGTAGGGAAATGTGTGCATTCTTGGTGGCGGGAGACAATTAAAGAGTGTTTGGTTTCTATCTCTGGAAATTACTTTATCTGCTAGTATGGTTTCCACTAGGGCAGGCTTTCATAACCTTGATTCTAATGACTTTTGGACCAGATAATTCTTGGTTGTGGGAGGCTGTCCTGTGCATTGTAGGATGTTTAGCAGCAACCCTGGCCTTTACTCACTAAATGCACCCCCATCCAGTTGTAACAATCCTAAAAGTCTCAGCACTTTGCCAAATATCCCCAGAGGGTTGGGGTATGAAATTACCCCTGGGTGATTTACCACTGCTCTAGGAACTCGGAGGCTCAAAAGCAGATCAAGCTATTGCTCTTTCTCATTACCTGACAAAAATAATGCTGTCTAGTGATTTTCCACCTAGGCCTTTATAATTTGGGTATAAGTTCTTCTTGTTCCAGTACCTTCCAATATTAAAAGCTGCCTTCACCAATGCTGTATTGCTAGATTTAGAAGGCTGTGATGCTGTTAGGGTTGGATTAGCAGCCTATTGTCCACAGCAAAACCTTAGAGCATGATTCCACCAGACTCTATTGAGGAGGGTCCAGACTGATGCTACAGTAGAAAGGGAGAATTCATAGCCCACCTGGTTTACAGGCAGTTGGACAGTAATTTAGGCATGCTCTATTTCTTGGAGTCTCTCTTAATTATTTTTCTGGCAGTCCTGTTCATAATCCTTCAAAAGAAATTCCATACGAAAAGAAAGCTTATAAGTTTCACCAAGGGTGACAATTAGAGCAGGCTGCTTTTTTCCTGCCTATTGATTGGAACACTTGCTCTTAAAGGATTCACCGTCAGCTCAGTTATTGGTTTAAGAAAAAAAACCAGCAACTTTCCTTAAATTGTGATGATTATTGAGCTTCTTTACTCTTGGGAGGCATCAAATTTAGCATCTCAATTTTAGCATCTGGGATGCTGGATCAAAGGACTTAAGCAAAGAAGCCCACCTCCCTATACTTCAGCTGACTGGGTCCGAGACATGCTGAGGGAGAGGGCTTCACTCAATAAGGAAGATACAGATTTATCCAAAAAGAAATCACAACATGACACTTTGAATTTTTCCTTTACGAAAGGATTAATCTCAGTATTCTATGAGATATATCAATTCATTTTAATATTCAAAAATATAATTTCTATACATTTATTATATCAAGTGAAGTACATATATTAAATTACAAATGTATGGTTTTTAACTATCACAATAGTGATACCTATTGTGCATTATCTCTGAAAACACAAAATCTCTTGTGTTTGTAGGTCCACAAAGACCCTAGTCTCCTGCTGGAGAGCTGAGGCAAGATTATGTGCCAGGCATAAGGAGTGACTTTTTCTGCTCAAAGTTAGGTCTTTGACTCCAACAAACTCAATAACTGATCTGTTTAATCAATGGGATAAGCAAAAGTTAGTGAGACTAACTGCAGATTATCAGATATGTAAGAACCAAGTGATGAACTAGTTTTGAGGTTTTTTCCCTGTCACATTGAACACAGGTAGTCACAGTTAGGGTGGACTGATTGCCTTCCAAACCAAGGAAAAGTGATTTGGGGAGTAATATCGTTTTTGTAATCTATGTATTTTCTCTTGTCCATTACAGGTAGAAACCAAGAGTGGATTTTGTTTGTTATAAATGCTATCAGGAACGGGGCAGTGCAGATCTACCCACAGCAACGACCATGTGCCAAGGGCAGATTCCTATATGCCATTAGCCAGGCTGTAGCCTCTCAAGGCTTGAGTTTAAGGATTTAGTACAAGGTAACAGGAAATGGAGCTGGCTAATCAATACTCTGGAAACAGTGGCATTGAAGGGATATCAAGAGTAGATCGAATCAGCAAATCACCATGCTCTACTAGTGTAGCAATTAGCGATGGGATTTTCATTTCCTGGGGGGTAAGAAGAGGTTGTAAGAGCAAATAGTTCTCTTAGAGAAGTTGAATACTAGATAAGTTACCAAACCAAAGTCCTGTTAATGAAAATAGGACACAAAGCAAGGGGAAGTTATTGATGAATGCCAGTATATTGGGCTGGAATTGATTATATATCTTTTTCCTAAGATTAAATCCATTCTAGAGGCTGAAGAATAGAAGAGGGTTTGAATTGTGGCATCTGCGATGAAGGGAACACTAAGAGGCTAGATCACAGCAGTAACTGAAAGTTATTTCACTGGTCCTAACAGGAAACCAGGTAACTGGCAATGGAATGAAAAAGAAGAGGCTTTGGAGGTCAATGTATTGGACTTGAAGACTATTAGTGATGTTTAAGGGTAAGGAAAGTTGAAGATGAACCCAAGGATGAGATCTAAAGATGATGAAATAATTAAGAATGATAGGGGACCCATGAGAAGGAGCAGGTTTGAAGGGGAAAATACTAAGTTCCTTTCAGATCATTTTAAGTTTGATGTGCCCTTTGAACAATAAAATTTAGTTGTTTGGTTGGCAGAGAGGGGTTCTGGAAATCAAGTCAAACTAGATGGTATCAATTTATGATGCATCCATAGAAAGGCATAAGGCCAAAGACATGGATGAGAAAATGTGGAGCAAGTTGAGGTCTTGATTAGAGTTTTTGATAATACCTTCATTTAAGAGGTGGCAGAGGTAAAGGATGCAATGGAGGAGACTGATAAGTGGAAATCACAGATAGAGTAAAAAAAACTAGGAAAGAGTCGGGTCCCAAAAGCCAAATGAGAAAAGTATTTCAAGAAGGAAGAGTATAGCAGTGTCAAATGTTTCAGAAAGGCTGAGAAGCACCCACTCATTTGTTTGTTCAATGTTAACTAAATGCTTATGATCCTCTGTGCTAGAATTTAGAAATGGGATGAGAGAAGTGGCCAGTGGGTTTTCTTTAGTAGCCATCAATGACATATCAAAAAGATTTTTTTATGACTTGCAGTAGTGATAGCCTGATCACAGTGGGTTAAAGGGAGAACCAAAGTAAGGGGAGAGAACTAGATTGTGTAGACTAATCTTCAGATAATTTGAGTGGAAAAGGGAAAGAAAAATCAGGCCAAGGATGACCTAATGCATAAAAATGATTATTAGTAGAAGTAATTTCACTCTTGTAGCATATTCCATGTGAAAAATTTTGACTCATTTGACTTGAATTGACTATTTTTATGTTAATACAGCTGGATGCAGTAGAAGGCACAGGGAATTATAAGCTTGTTTTCTTTTGTTTTTTCCCTTTTAGGAGGCTTACCACCTAGATTAAAATCAAGTATGTAGATGTGGGAGATCACAGGTAGAGCACAAGATATAAAGATAGAGAAAAATCCAATTAACATGACAAGTGTTAAGTCACAACATCCAATAAGAGTTTCTGGCGGCTGAGGGGTAGCTGCTGAGAAGATGAACTGTGAATTCAGGGGAAGACTATCCTGACTGAAAAAAGGTTTTGATAAAGAGGAGGGAATATAGGTAGATCATAAAAGAAGACTAATGTTTTCATGAGGGGAAGACAAGAGGGTGAACTTGACTCCAGACCTCTGTCTTCCCATGGAAAGTAGAGATAGTACCTTCGACTCTGAAGAGGGCCTCAAAAAAATGAACATATCCTCTCAGTTCCTCACCCAGCAGCCCTTTTTTGGTTCAGAGATGGAAGATACACATGCTTCCCCACTCCTGGAGCGTTGACCCTATTTTCACAAAAGGTACCAAGGTATCAAATGTGCAGGAAACCTGCTGACAGAAAGCAGGATTCTTGGAAATGTCAGAACTTGGAAACTTCCTGCCAAGTGACAGGAACAGAACAGGCAAGGAAAGGGACACACGGTGTGCCATACACAAGCTGTCACAAGCAAGCTCAGTGCTCTGCTGAGGCAAGGAAAGAAGCAGCTGTTAGTCTGACCAAGTCAGAGCTGGAATTCTAAGGCCAGGACATGGAGACTGTAATTATACATTCATGGGCATATCAACTCTTACCCCATTGGGCATTTTTGGTCTGAAGGTTCACAGATGAAATTGGCTTGACACATTTTCTTTATGTTTACTAAAATCATAATTTTTTTTAGAATTAGAAAGGGAACTTATGGTCAAACTGAGAAGCCAAGCAGAAGTTCATCCTAAAGAATAGTCTTTTATAAATAATGCTGGAAAAATATTGAATGGGGAAGGGTTAGTACATAGTATATATCACATATTGATTTCCTTCACGTGGCAGAATGTAAATCTTAGGTTGCTATTCAAAGCAACAAGAAATGGGGTAATTTTGATTGTTCTACATTTGCAACATCTGAGAAAAATGAGAGGTAAGAATTTTGTTTTTTTTAAAATATTTGCATTCTTAATCTTGTCATCTAAATCGTTTCTCTCCCTGCCTTTCCATGTGATCTTGCCCAGACACCACAATATGTGTTTGTCTAAGCAGAGAAGTTTTCTTAGCCTCAAGTGAATAGATATTTGTAACTAAGTATATCACCATAAGAAAAGAACAGTAATTTAAGTCTTATAATCTTTTTTGGGACTTTCATACACATGGTTTTATTTGTTCCTTGTAAGAATTCTGTGAAGTAGGTGTAGAATGTATTTTAACAAACCAAAGCCAGAATGGTTAATCTGATGATCCCTCAGTGTCAATCCCTGACCTAATGACTGAACTTGAATTTCACCTAGTCTCCTGATTCCTGCTTTAATACTAGTTTCGATGCACTGCGTTGCCTAATGTTCTTCAATATAGAAAGCAACTTTAAGTGAATCGTCTGGAAGAATCAGCTTGGAAGTTAATATATTTTGATATCTGAGAGTATGCAACATTTTTCCTCATTGAACAACCATGTACTGTTTATTACATTTTATTAAGGAAAAACTAAAATATAAACATGCTGTGTTTTATTTAGTTTTAGAGAGTATTTAGAAAATTATCTTCTACTAACATTATGATTTGAAAAGAACCCCTAAATATAAAAATATATTTTATATTATACACATAAAATAAACTTTTAGTAAAGTAAAAAAGTAGAGGGTCTAGCTGATAAGTGAAGATAAGATGAAATACTAAGAATTTTTCAACTAATCCAAAAGAAGGAAGGGAAAAATCATATTGATAATTACTTAAATACTAATTGTCCAAGCAATTCAACTCAAAGGCAAACATTGTCAGATATAAAATCAAGTCCCACCAATTTGTTGTCTACAAGAAACTCAATTTACATATAAAAACACAAACAGGTTAAAAATGAGAAGATATTAATATGAGATGAAATATTCTCTGAAATAAGCTATATATTACCAAGGAGAAAAAAGAACATTTATAATTAAATAGATGAATACATCAAGAGGACATAACAATCACAAATGTTTATGTACCTAATAAAAGACCTGAAGCAAAAGCCAATGGAACAAAAATGTAAATGAACAAACCTACAATTATAATTGGAGATTTAAAAACTCCTTTTTTGGTGGAAAGAAATTTAATAGTATTATGGAAGACCTAAATAATTTTATCAACCAGATTGACCTAATTAACATTTAGAAAACAATCCACCTAACGACAGCAGAATAAAAATTACTTTCAAGTGTACATGGAAAATTCATGAAAAATAAAATTTCTCAATAAATTTAAAGACCTGAAATTGTACTTTGGAAAAACTACAAATATTTGGAAAATAAACAACACATTTGTTAATAGCATAGGGGTCAAAGAGTAAATCAAAAGGCAAATCAGAAAACAGATTTAATTGAGGGAAAATGAAAACACAGCACAGCAAGATTTCTGGGATGCATTTAAAACAGGGCTTTTTTTAAAACAGAGAAAAAGGTAAAAGTTTAAATGCTTTTATTACAAAAGAATAAAGGCCCAAAATCAGTGATCTAAATTTTAACCTTAAAAATCTAGAAAAAGAAGAACAAACTTAACCCAAAGTAATTCAAAATAAAAATATAATACATAAAGGCACAGAAAACAATAAAACGGGAAACAAACAGTAGAATAAAACAATAAAATGAAAAACCAATTCTTAGAAAAGGTCAATAAAATTCAAAAACCTGTGTTGTGATGTTTACAAAAAAAAGGAAAAGGAAAATATTTACCAACATCAGGAATAAAGAAAGGCATCACTACAAATTTTATAGACATTAAAAGAGTAGTAAGCGACCATTATGAACAATATTATGTGAACAAAATTATGCCAATAAATTCTACAACTCAGAAAAAATGGATAGATTTTTTGAAAGACAATTACTACTAAAGTAAATAAACATAAATAGTTCTCTCTCATTATACTAATTGAATTTATGATTAAAATTTTCTCAAAATAAAACTCCAAGCATAGATGTCTTCAGTAGTTTATTTGACAAAACATTTAGCAGAGAAACAATACATTTCTTGCACAAACTCTTTTGGAATATAGAGGGGTAGGGAATAATTTTCCAATTCATTTTATGAGGCTGGTATTGTATGGATATCAAAACCAGAAAAAGACAGGGGTGGATGTGGCTCAAATGGTTGGGCATTTGTTTCCCATATGGAGGGACCTGGGTTCGATCCTGGGACCTCCCGGTAAAATAAAGAAAAATATAGAAGGTGTGTGGGTGTGCCATTAGGCCCCGAGAGCGGGTGAGCTGTCTGGCCCCGAGAGCAGTGAATCCCCAGGCCCCACCAGACCATGCAGCAAGATGATGACGTAACAGGAGAGACATGCAAGGGAGAGCCAAGATGAGATATGCCGAAAAACGGGGAAAACCATCGGAGGTTCCCAGGATCGAATCCTGGTGAAGACAGGAGAAGGATGAGAAGAGAGGG
>JAQZBX010037797.1:0-23647 GCA_029593785.1 Cabassous unicinctus | reverse complement strand
CTTTTTTTTTTTTTTTGTTTAAGAAACTTGTCAATAATGATCCACTATTTTGTGTTTTACACCACAAAATAAGTTTCCTTTGATACTGTCAATAATAACACACCTTAGACTTGTTAGTAATTTCGTGGTTTAGAAAGCATAACTATATAAGTAAGATAAATGCTAAACTTAAATGGGAGGATTCCTTTCAATACCCTTTCTCATTAGTGGATTGTCTATCATTACCTAAAAGGACATACAATTTTGCCAGATTCTATGGTGGGATTTCCATGGGATAATAGCAGAAGGCACAAGTTACTGAGTGCAGCCTGGGAGAGGGATTAGAAGGGAATTCCTTAGTAGATGAGCATGTTGGGCCCAAATTGAGGTCCAGGGCTGCTGAGGAAAGTCCTGGGTGGGGATGGTTATGGCTGGGACTTTCTCCTCTGCCACTGCTTATTCAGGCTTGGTGAGTGGAAGGAGAGCTGGTTCTTTGCAGAGCTGTCATGTGGCAGCTATTTGTGAAAAGCCTAAATTCTGAGCTAAGATGGGAGCCAAGCATACCACTGATCACTAGGAGGCATTAAATGACCCCCAGGAAGGTTCACAGGAGACATCTGACAGTGCATGTTGGGGTAGGATGTTCACAAGTTTTGTTGTTCCCTGGTCATTCAGAGGAACTTCTTTGGGGAAATCTGAATCATATTTTGGGTCAGAGAATTAACATTTATGCAGAAGGCATATTGAGGTTTTTGTTTGTTTGTTTGTTTGTTTTTACTAATGAGTCAGTAGTGCCACAACCACATAATTAAAAATGCATTTACAACTAAAGTTTGGTTCACATTTACTGGTAGACAGCATTTTAAGTTAATGTTTGGTCATTAATCTATTTCTGAATATTAGGAGAAAGACATCTTCTGAAAAAGTACTGTGAGATTATTAAAATTTTGATATATATTTCTAAGAGAAGTTTTAGATCACATGAAAATCATGCAGAGAATACAAACAGTTCCCACATGTTCCCCTGCCACCCTCCCAGTCCAGAGCCAGCAAAGTTTACCCTGTTAACAACTCTAAGTAGTGCAGCTTATGTGAACAATTGAAGGGACAGTATTTTTTAAATATATATTTTTTAAAGATACTTAGATTACATGAATGCCACAGAAAAAACATGGGATTCCCATATGGCCCACACCACACCTCCCACAGCCTCTCACATAAACAACATCCTTCATCAGTGTGATAAATTCATTGCAATTGATAAATGCATCCTGGGGCATTGCTACTGAGCATGGACCAGAGTTTACATTGTAGTCTACACTCTCTCCCACACAGTTCTGCAGGTTATGGGAAGATATATAATTGCCTATATCTGTCATTGCAATGTCATTCAGGATGATTCCCAAGGAAAGGACAGTATTGATACATTGTTTTGGAGGCTCACTCTTCCTGATCTTCAACTATTGCATTTTCACAAAGGTATACTGCCATGTATCTACCATGACAAAATGTCAGGGGTTGTATTGTTTCTCTCCAAATTATGCTGAGAAAGCCTTGGTACCTGTGAGTGTGACCTCATTTGGAAATAAGGTGTTTGCAGATGTGATTAAGTTGAGGTCTACTGAATTAGGGTGGGCTGGAATATAATATGACTTGTATACTTACAAGAAGGGAAGATACAGAGAGAAGAAGGTTGTGAGAAGATGGACCAACACAGGGAAAAGCAGGCCAGGTGAAGATGGAAGAAGAGATTGGAGTCAGGCTGCCACAAGCCCAGGACTCCTGGAGCCACCAGAAGCTGGAAGAGTAAAGGAATGATTCATAGCTGGGGTCTTCACTGAGAGAGACAGAGAGTGGTGCTATGGTACCTTAATTTTGGACTTTTGTCCCTAGAACTGTGAGAGTTTAAGTTTGTGTTTTCAAACCACCCAGTTTTTGGCAATTTATTATGGTAGTGCTAGGAAACTAAACACATATGGTACTGGAAAGTGGGGTGCTGCTATAACAGGTACATGGGGAGGCCTCACAGAGGCTTCCAGCCAAAATATAGCTTTTCAGCACAGACATGGGTCAAGTTAATCCAGATGGTTCCAGGCTATCTCCAGCCAGTGAATCTTTACATTGAGGCTCCAGACACCAAAGAGCACAAATGGACCTCCTCATTGTGACCTCTCTGGATTGCTAAATATGTGATACAAAAACATAGTGAAATTGTTGTATTACAAAATTTGGGAGAGTAGGGTTTTTGCATAAAAAAGCAACAAAAACAATACACCAGTATAAAATAAAAAATGTATGAAAAATTCTATATTAAAATGTGATTACCTTCTGACCCCATTCTTCAGCCCTGTAGGATCTGTGTCTCAAGTAACTGTTAAATTTTTGCACATCCTTTCAGATTTAGTAATTGAGTATTCATATAAAATTGACACTGTACCACAGTTTCCTAAGGGCTTTGCTTATATACATTCATGTTCCTTTTCCTCTATTTTTAAAGAAATTTTAGATTACATGAAAGTTAAATAAAAATATAGGGGATTCCCATATAACCCCCTCACATTTTACCCATTAACAATATTTTTCATTAGTGTGGTACATTTGTTACAATTGATGAACAAATATTGAAGTACTGCTACTAACCAGGGTCCATGGTTTCCAAGATAAGGCCCACAGATGGGCTGCCAATATCCTGGGGTTGTTTGCCCTGCATTGAGTGTCCAGGTGTCTTTAGGGCCCTTAGGAACAGCCCTGCTTGAGGCATTGTTTTCTATGGCAGTCAGTGAGATCCTCCTGATTCAAACTTAACATCTGGAATGACCTCCTGATTCACTACCAAGTATCTTAGCCATAGAAACTCATTTGTATTTAATATTCCCCCTTTTGGTCAAGGTCTTTTTACAAATGCATCTCTAGTTGGCACTTGATACTAATCCCTTAGTGCCAAGGAGGCCCATCCCTGGGAGTCATGTTCCATGCCGGGGTGAAAGCAGTGAACTTCTATGCTGAGTTTGGCTTAGAAGCCACATTTGAGCAACATGGATGTTTTCAGAAGGTAACTCTTAGGCAGTATATACTACTAGGCTAAGTTTTAATTTTATAAGAATTAAGTTCATAACTGCAAGTATTAATATCAAGGGCCTGGTGAATTGGTCTGTCCTCTTTTGTTAGGATCTGACTATGTACTCTATATATTCTTGCCACCCTAGTAAAGAATGTAGCAGGGCTCCCAAGGATGGAAAGTTAATATTTTGTTGGTTATTTTGTGTGTCTCCACCCACTGAGATAGCACTCCATGACCACATGAACACATTCATAATACCTAGAGGCATGCCGCAGGTGCATCCTTTCCCACACATCCTCCCAGCACTGTCAACCTGCACCAATGGACCTCCCCTGCCAGAGCTGTAACTTTTCTGTAATCCAGAACCTCCCCATAAAAAAAGCCAAAAAACTTTTTTGCATTGTGACTTCCATTACTGTAATATCTGTTATCTTTTATATACAATGAAAATTTCATCTGTATGTTCACCAAAATCTTATTTTGTTTTCATTTATCTTTAAAAAAAAGCTTTAGGTAACAAAAACATCACTTCAAAAATGTAGGGAATGGGAGCAGATGTAGCTTAAGTGACTGAGTGCCTGCCTTCCACATGGGAGGTCCCAGTATGATACCCTGTGCCTCCTAAAAACAAAGACAAACAAAAAGCAAATAAAAAAAAAAAGCAAACAAACAAAAAAGTAACTCAGGGAAGCCCATGTGGCTCAGTGGTTTGGTACTGGCTTCCCACTTACAGAGCCTGTATTTCAATCCCTGGCCTTGGTACCTAAAACAAAAAAAAGAAAGAAAAGAAAGTATAGGGGATTCCCATATACTGCACTCAATCCCCCTCTCACTGTAGCAGTTTGACAGTTTGATATAGTTATGAATTCCAAAAATAGATATTGGATTATACTTGTAAACTGGTCTGTTAATCTGGGCATGATTAAGTTATGATTAGGGCATTGACTAGGCCACGTGAGTAGGGCATTGAGCCGCACCCCTTGATGGGTAGGGAATCAAATATAAAAGGCACAGCAAATAACAGTGTTGGAGTAGTTCTGATGTTGGAGTCTGGAGCTGGAGCTCTGGGAAGAGAGCTTGGTCATGAGGAAGGAGAGAAGGCCCTGGGAAAAGACATGAGCCATTTGCCTGAAGAGTCTACAGATGGCCTTGTGGAGAGAGGCAAAGCCTAGAGAGCCTCATAGTATACAACTGACCTTGTGGAGGAAACAGAGGAGTTGAGCCTGGAGAGAAATGGAGCCCCAAGAAGAGAGGAACCTAAGAAGCCTGTACCCTGGCAAACTTCAGCAGCTGTCTTGCTCCAACACATGGCAATGGGCTTTGGTGAGGGAAGAAATTTATTCTTTATGGCCTGGTAACTGTGGACTTCTACCCCAAATAAATGCTCTTTATAAAGAGAAAACAATTTCTGGTATTTTGCATCAGCACCCATTTGGCTGACTAATACACTCACATTTACCCCTATCAGTAACATCATACATGATTAGGGTTCACTTGTTACAACTGATGCACAAAAATTGAAGCATTGCTGCAAACTATGGCCAATGGTTTATGTTATGGTTTACACTTTGCACCGTACACTTTTATAGGTTTTCACACAATGTATAATGGTCTGTATCTGTTATTGCAAAATCATGTAGAACAATTCCAATGCTCTGAGAATGCCCTGTGTTCCACCTATTCTTCACTCCCTCTCCACTCAGAACCTATGGTATATACTAAGTTTCAATTGTTCAAGAATAAGTTTCATAGTTAAATGAATTAATATTGAGACCTTGACATACTGGTCTGTTTTCTTTTATTTGACACTGCCTATGTAGGAGAGATTCTTGCCCCTCTACTTGAATATATAGCACGACTCCCAGGATGGGAGTTTAATATTTTCTCATTTCTTGTGTGGGTCTCCATGCACTGAAATAACACCCTATGACGAGATGAACACATTCATATTCCTTTGAAGCATGCCCCAGGGGCATCCTTTTCTACATTTCTCCCCACCACCAATCCCCTGCACCAGTACCTCCCCTGCCATATTTGCCAAAAGAACATTCTCATCCTTGTAAGTTCTAACCACACACCTACAAATCCCCAGTTCACCTGTTCCTTCCTTCAGGCTGCCCCAGTTCCATGGATAGTCTAAGCTAAAGCCCCCACCCTGCTCACCCTTCCATTCCAGCTCTACCAACCCCACTTACATCCCTGCATCACCATCACCCCATCCATTGCCAAACCACCCATTTCCACCTTATCATAGGTTCTGCCCACACAGAGGATTGGCTCACCACACTCTACTCCCTTTCCATCTCCTGCTAACCTATCTTTGAGACTCTATCTCTGTGAGTCTTCTAAATATACTTAGGTCATATCAGTGAGGTCATGCAGTATTTGCCTTTAGTGACTGTCTTACTTCACCCAACATAAGGTCAAGATCCATCCATATTGTCACATATGTCAATAATTCATTCATTCTTACAGCTGAGTATTTATTCCATTATATGTGTATACCACATTTTACTTATCCATTCATCTGTTGCTGGACACTTGGGTTGCTTCCAACTTTTGACAATAGTGAATAATGCTGCTATGAACATTGGTGTGCATATATCTGTTCATGCCCATGCTTTCAATTTTTCTGGGTATATAACCAGCAGTGGGATTGCACAATCATATGGCAGTTATATAGTTAGCTTCCTGAGCACCATCAAACCATCCTCCACAATGGCTGAGCTATTCTACATTCCCAACAGCAGTGAATGAAGTTTCCCTTTCCTCCACAATCTCTCCAAAAATAAGAGTTGTGTTTTTTTAAAATTTTATTGAAGTATATCATTCATACATAAACATACATAAATAATAAGTGTACAGTAAAAGATGTGAACTTACAAAACAGACATGCATAATATTCTGCAGGAGTCCTATACATCACCCCACCACCACCACCTTTCATTGTTGTGAAACATTTCTTACAGATTATGAAAGAATATAGTCAAAATATTACTACTAACTATACTTCATATCTAGCATTTGGTGTACTTTATCCCCAGCCCACCCTATCATTATTATTATTATTTAAATATATTTTTATTACAGAAGCTGTGAACTTATAAACAATCATGCACATGTGTAGAATTCACATACAACACCCCTTCACCAACACACACCTTGCTAGAACATTTGTTACAGATTATGAGATATATCATCTGTTTTCTTAATAGCTGCCAGTCTAATAAGTGAAGATATCATCTCATGGTACCTCATCCCAAACACACAGACAGCACAGCAAAGAGACATACTCCCTTTTAGGTGCTGCACCATTGGAATCACTAAACAGGTCTCCTAATTCTTCATCCAGAACTCTTTTCAAAAGCTAAGTTATAGTTAATTGCATGACTTGGCAAGTATATCAATTGGGACACTTATATTTAAGGTAAAAAATAATCCAACGTGATATTGTTTTGTAGGATTTGGGACAAAGTACTTCATAATAAAAATTAGACCACTATCTTTTGTAATTGTTGTTCATCTCATTTGACCAGGTATTTGTTGCCAGTCAGGAGGTTGGTTTATTCAGAAGAACAGTTATTGCACTCAGGCAGCCAACAATAGGATTTTTTGATGATTTGTTAGATTCTTTCAATAATAGGATGATTTGAACTTGAAGTGTGGATTCCTGGGTTGTAACCGAGCTCTGAGTCTTGAGTAGACATATATTGAAAGAATATATACAAATTGTCAATAAGCACAAGAAGAGATACTCAACATCATTAGTCATTAAAGAAATGCAAATCAAAAACACAATGAGATGCCACTTTTAACAAGTAGGATGGCTAAAATTTTTGAGAGAAACAAAAATGGAAAATAACAAATAGAAGTGTGGGTATGAATCAATTGGAATCCCCATATCTTGGTGGTGGGAATGTAAAACAGAGTAGCCACTTTGGGAGATAGTTTGGCATTCCCTCAAAAAGTTAAATATAGACCTACCATATGACCAGCAAACTATTAGGTCTATATATTAAAGAATTAAAAAGAGAGGCCCAGGGAAGCAGATGTGGGTTAAGCAATTTGGATCCCATCTATCATATGGGAGGCCCTGGGTTTGGTTCCTGGGACCACCTGGTGAAGGAAAAAGGTGGTCCATGCCCTGCAGAGAGCTGATGGCCCACAACCCACAGAGAGCTGAGCTGGCACAGGAAGATGATGCAAGAAAGAGAGACACAGGGAAGAGACAGTGGGAGATGAAGCAGACAAGGGAGAAGAGGTGGCACAAGCAATTGCATGTCTCTCTCCCACACTGAAGATCCAGGGATTGGTTCACATTGCCTCCTAAAGAGAAAGATGAGAAGAAAAGATAAGCAGACATGGAAAGAACACACAGCAAATGGACACAGAAAGCAGACAGTGAACACAGCAAATAAAGGGGAAAGGGAATAAAACTTTGAAAAGTCTCTTTAAAAAAAGAGGTCCAAACAGATACTTGAGACCAGTGTTTAAAGCAGAATTATTAACAATACACATAAGTTGGAAACCACCCAAGTGTTCATATATAGAGGAATAGGTTTTAAAAAAGTGGCATATCCATACAATGGAATATTACTGAGCTATAAAAAGTACTGAAGTTCTGATACATACTACTATATGCATGACCCTTAAAAACGTGCTGAGGAAATAAGGCAGATACAAAAGAAAAGCAATGTATGATTACAGTTTTTTGAAATATAAGATAAAGAAAATTCATAGAAACAGAAAGGAGATTAGAGCTTATTGCCAGGGGATAGTGAGAATAGAGAATAGGCTTAATGGTGAATGGCTATTGAGTTTCTGTTTCAGGTAATGAGAAAGTTTTGGAATTGAATGTTTGGTGATGGTAACAAAACATTATAAATGTAATTAATTCAAGTAAATTGTACATGCTGTAAAAATGGGTAAACTGGCAACTTTTATATTACAAGATAAAATCTCATTGAAAAATTTTTTTTAAATCCTGTAAAATAAATGAGAAATTCAAAGTCAACAAAGATCTGTGAGGCTGAAGCAGTATTTCAAGAACTCAGACAGATATGACAATTTCCTTGGACTTCAGAATGGCTTGGATATATATCATCGTACTGTATATTTTAGTACCACTTGTACATGAACTATTTCACATTGACTTAGATTGTCTTTAGCTACAAAGCCAAGGATTCTATTTTGATTACATTCCACTTCCTCTCCTTGGTCCCTCTTTCCTCTGTGAGGGTTTCTGTGTAGCTACACAGTCCATGTTTGCAAACTACCTAGCCCCTGCACATTGTAGCCCCTTGTCTGGGACAAGCAATGTTCCCTGAGTAATGCTGAGCTGCACCCCAGTGTACTGACCATTACTCTGTGTCCCCCTAGCTCCTCTGGAAGACCTGGTGGAGGAACCTTCTAGTGACAGGGTGGATGAGGAGGTCCTATCCAATGTCAAGGTAAGGTAATCTGCTTTTGTTTAAGATAGAAGTGTTCTTTTCTCCTATTTGTCCATTTTAAAATAAGCACAGCCCTAAATATATGATGATGTGAATTATAGATATTAGCCACTGTTTAGGGGGAAGCATAGGTGGAAGGGGAACTCCTACCAAAAGATCTCTGATGAAGAAGGTGTTAAAATGGCAGCATTGTTTTATAAATCATATAGTAGTGGGTTTTTCCCTGAGCACCATTATTCCTGCTCAGATGAAAACTTTTGTAATTGCCATCAAACTGGACTTGAGAAACACATACTGCAGAACAAGGTTGACCCTTTCCCACAGTTATCTGCCATGATTATTCATGGGGACTTTGATTTTACTAATGCTTCCTATCTGGTTTTATAAAATCACCAATGTCTGAGCAGCCACTACTCAACATCATAGGATCCTCATATTTTTCTTTCTGCAATTGTAGGGGAACTCCAGAGTAACTGAAGAAGGTAGGCGTTCTGGGCTCATCCAACATCTGATGGAAAAACAGACATAGAAGAGGGAGTTTCCTGAAAGCTTTATGCTGGAGGTTCTTCCTGATCACAGCACCATGGTGGGATGAGGATTGGGGGTATGATGACAGGGTTTCCATGAAGGAAATCTGCCCTTGCTACTAGTCTGTGGTAGTGACGGTGATCTATTTAGGTTGTACAAGGTTTGCATGCATGGGGGTTTGGGGTGGTCTAATGGTAGTTTCTATGGTGTAATTTTGAGTTTGTGAGCATGAGGGGGTGACCATTTGCAGTTCCCCAGATGTTAGGTGCCATTTAGACTGGACAATTGCCAGGGACAACTCTCTCAAATACAACCCATCACCATGGCATGCTCTATTATATGAACTTGTTCCACCCCCCACAGCAGAACCTGGGGTTTGCTTTCTGTGCTGACAATAAAGATGGAAAACTGAGGTGCAGCTGTGAACAACCCAAGCTCTTGTACTGCTAAAGGGAAAGTCCTAAATGTGAACCAAACCATGTGTCATAATACTGTGAGCTACAACCTGAACTTACCACTCAGCCATAGGCTTACTAGAAACCATGTGAGGGAGTTCCAGCATCTGTGTATGTTGCTACACCAGAATTACCTGAGCCTACAAAGAGACTAAAACTGCCCATCATTATAAGGTAGCATCTGGTCACATGTTGTATGGAAGCTAGCTGTGCAGATTACCACAGACTTTGGCAAAGTTATTAGTACTGAGAGCAGATCAAAATTCTGAGAGTTGTGAGGCAACATGCAGGATAACATGGTCAATCCTAAGAGGGCTGAGGTCACAGCTCAGCAAGATACCAAAAGCAGATAAGCACAGAAAAGACAATATAGTGCATTTGATAACATCATCCCAAATGACCCTATAGTGCTCAAATCATATGAGTCATACAATAGTATCTTTGAAAAATAGGAACTCAGATAAATCTTCATTCTTAACCTGATTTCCAAAACCCTTCTTGAAACATTCTTAAAGAGCTATCTTTGTGGGTGTTGGCACTCAACCTATGTGTCCCTCCATAATGACCATCCCAGAGTTGATGACCAATGATGAACAACCAATGTTTCAATGAATACACACAGGGGACTGAAAAGAAAGACTGGAAGTAAAACCATATGGTTAATAAGTGGTGATATTTAAATGGTAAGATTTTAGCATTTCCAAACTTCTGTAATTGATTGTCTTCATTAGAGTATGATAGTGAATAAATGCAATGGAATGTGCTATGTAGAATGGAATCTAGACCACCAAAAAAGGTTGCTTTTAATTAAGGGGAAATTCCTGTGGAAAAAAAATGGTAAATGCAGCATCAGTATTTGTGTATCCATGGAGATTGAATTTGTTTGGATTTGTCAAGAGGATGCTGGCAATTTAGGTGAGATACACTATAAAAAGTAGGCATGATAGCACTCAGCCATTGAGTCATAGCATGTATTTTACTACCATTTGTATACTGGATATGGCCAATTGCTTTAGGCTGCCATTAGCTACAAACCTGGGGACACTGATTTTTGTTTCTTTCTTCCTATTCTCTCTGCCATCTTTCTTTCATGATGGAAGAAGGTCCCACAGCAGCTCACACCATGCTTGTTAAACTACCATCTCTAAAACATTTAGAATCTTGTCAAAGGCCATAACTTTCTTCAGTAATTGATTAACAACACACCAATATGAAGAGTTATTCTTTATCCTCATAGCACCACAGGAACAAATGATGGTGGCACTTCCAAGTGACCAAGAAGATAAGGAGGTCCCATCTTCAGCCAAGGTCAGGTTACTATTCTTTGTCTAAGATAGCAGTATTGCTCTTTTGGTCTCTTCCTTTTCAATTTCAGATGAGGATGCCTAATCATGTACATATTAGATGACATATACAATATCCTTGTGTTGGGAAACATCAAGTGGGAACCTCTTCTAATTGATCCAACATTGAAGAGATCATCCACAAAGGAGAGCAGCAGTTTACAAAGTAGTCTTTTACTCAGCTAAAATTTTTTTCATCTGATTGAGAATTTGCCACCACCACCCAAATTGAATTTAACAGATGCATGTCTCTAAAAAGCTCATGCCTATCCTGAAGTGTCTGCTTTACTTGTTTATCATGTTTTGCTTGATCACTATTTCACATCTGATTAACTAATGATGCCAAACAAGCAAAAGTCCTTTGCAAACAGACAAAACATGATGTGATCCTCATAGGCTTTTCTCTAATTGCAGGTGGCCCCAGGACCAAGTCAAATCGGTACGTATCTAGAATTACTGAATTGAGGAAAAATCTGGGTAGGACAAGCAGGGCATTGATATTAGGTTTGCCCCTAGAGCCACGGTGGTTCCAGTTACTGGTGGGAGTGAAGACTGGTGGTATAGTTAAACATGAATTTCTCATGATAAGGTCTATGGTCATTCTCTATTGTCCTCTAAGCAGATGTATTCCCTTTAGGTGGCATGGATTTGTGTGTACCATGGTTAGGGTATGTGTATGACTGCCCTTATGTGGAGAGACTCAGAAGGTTTGAGTGTGGCTGCATTACTGTATGCTTCCCTAAGAGAAATGTCCAACATACAAAGGACAATTGTCATTAAAAACTTTCTTAAATTGCATCCCATCACCACTGCACATTTTGCATATATTAACCTGTAAAATCCTCACAATAATCATTCCTGGAAATATGTACATGCTCCCCATCCCTTACATGAAGATTCTGAGAGGTACTGATTAATGACCCAAGACTTCAAATTCCAAAATGGTTGAGTCAAAAATTGGAACCACGCATATAGCCCCTATACTAATACTCTGAACTATGGAATATCACTTACATCATAGGCATGGGTCATTAGTGACAATGAAAGAATTTCCAGCATCTATATATATGCATGTGCCCTAGACAGTGCTTAAATACTGTACTTATATATTTGATATCCTCAGGGGTCACATAACCCAAAAAGCATTAGGTGCATTTTACCAGATATTTGTTCATTGTTATTAATTTGGAAAGCACAGAAAAAGCCCCAAATGTTTGTGGTAAACTCACAAATTCTGAGACTTGTGAGACATCAGTAGGACAAGCTTGCCAATCTCTGCCAGTGCTGGGTCACAGCTCAGATTATGGCCCAAATAGACAAGTTTTGGGGAGATATTTTCATCTATTTGGTAATTTTGTCACCACAAGCTATACAAACGATCATTCTGTGGTCTATACATTTGAGGACCAATAACCAGCAAGAGATCAAACTCCCTTTTGGTCTTGATGAACATGGCTCCATGTTCATCATTCTCACTGCAACTTCCCTGTACAGCTGGCATAAAGACTCAATGCTCTGGAATGGCTTTCCATTTATTTCAGTCTTTAAATTCTTTCAGCAATATTCTGTTTTCTGTGTTCAGGTCTTTTATATCTTTGGTTAAATTTATTCATAGATATTTGACTCTTTTAGTAGCTGTTGGAAATGTAATTTTTTTCTTTACTTCCTTTTAGTTATTTCATTATTTATGTGTAAAAACACTACTGATTTTTGCTTGTTGATACTAAAACACACCACTTTCCTGAATTCCTTTTTTAGTTATAGCAGCTTTATTGTGGATTTTTCAGGATTTCCTCTCTCTAGGATTATATTATTTGCAATTGGGGAGAATTTTACTTCTTGATTTTCAATTTGGATGCCATTTTTTTTTGTTTTGTTTTTGTCTAATTTTCTGTCTAAATCTTCTAACACAAGCAAAAAAAATAAAAAAATAATGTTTTAATTAAATTAATTAGTTAAAGAAAAAGACAACCCTCAACCCCTCAATACATCTTAATTAACTGTCCCACAGTGGACTGGTTCATGTAAGCATGGAAGTTACATCACTCAATGCATACAAAAATTCAGTAATGAAAAGGAAGATGAAGGAAAAATACCATAAGTTGAAAATTGGTTATTTTTAAGTGATGGTGCATCAGTATCATGACAACCTCTGTAAGACTATCCTTATGACACATCTCAGTGACTCAATACAAAGGAATAATTTACCTAGATTAAATCCAGTCCACCAATAAATACATTAAAAAAAATAGTACACAACAGATGTGTACTGTAGCAGCAGCACTTGTATTAGTGGAGATTGCAATGATCTTGTAAAATACAAAAGACACTGACAATTAGCCTAGTTTTAAAACATGAAGAGTGACGGGACTCTGTGAGTGAATATCAACTATTTAATACTCTTTGTAGACTGAATATATCATATTGCTCTTGAATGCCTTTAGCTACACAGCCAAACATTCTTGTTTCTCATTTGTTTACTGTTCCTCCTGTCCTTTACCAACTTTCTTCCACCAAAAAAGCATGACCCAACACAGATCATTCCAGAATTATTATCCCTCAGCTCCATATTTTCTTGCCCACTGCAAAGTCATGGCAGCTGCCTGAATAATCCATGGACAACACCCCAATGTACTGACAGTTACTCTGTGTTTACTAGTAACCCCAGAAAGTCTGCTGAAGGAGCACCCTAGTGACCAGCCGGTTGAGGACGTTCCATCTAATTCGAAGGTAAAGTCACCCTTTCTTTCACTGATGTAAAATTGCTGATTTTAGCTTTTTAAAATTAAGTTCAGATATGAAAACCACACCATGTAATTATTCGTGACATACATATTTCCTTGGTCAAGGGGAGTGTTCATTTGTAGCCTATTGCTAACTTATCCCTGAAACAAAAGGAACAACAAGGAGTCACCTACATGGTATGGGACTAGTCTTTCCTTCAAGTATTAAGAATTCTTTACTCTCAACCTAAACTCTCAACCTAAATAGATGGGAGAGATGCATCAAACAGGAAAAGCTTGTGCCTTTCCACACTTGTCTGCTATATTTACTTCAGCAACACTTGACTGAACCATTTTTTCCCCATCTGCTTCTCTTTTTTTTTAAATTTTTTAAAATTTTTAAAAGATACTTAGATTACACAAATGGTACACAAAAAATATAGGGATTCCAGGATGCCCCCCTCCCCACACCTCCCACACCCTCCCACATAAACAACATCCTTCATTAGTGTGGCACATTCATTGCAATTGATAAACACATCCTGGGGCATTGCCATTGAGCATGGATGATAGTTCACATTGTAGTTGACACTCTCTCCCACACAATTCTGCAGGCTATAGGAAGATATATAATGGCATATATCTGATTGCAATGACATTCAGGATGATTCCCAAGTCCCAAAAAAGCCCCCACATTACACATGTCTTTCCCTCCCCATACCTCCAGAGCCTCCAGTGGCCACTGTCTCTGAAATTTCACTGCTGAAATTTCTTCCATTGCTAGAATCATAAGTCTATAGTAGAATTCCAGTAAGTCCACTGTAGTCCACAGTTCCTTCCCCAATCTTGAGGATTCTGGGATGGTGATGTCCACTCCACCTCTAATTGAGAAGTGACTTCAATCCCATACAGCTGATGGTTAGGACTCTTGTTTGCAGCTGTAGGCCCTCTCATTTCCTTGGTATGGTGGTTGTCAACCCTCACCTTCTTGTTAGTTGTCCTGAGTGAGTCCAATGAACTGGAGAGTAGGTGTTGCATCTCCACTGAGGCTCAGGGCCTAGCTGGTACATGGACAGCCCAAAGAGTCAAGTCTCCATCTGCTTTTCTAAATGCAGCAACAGAGTAAAATATTTGTACAAACACTACACAGCATGTTCCGATCCTCAGACTTTTTCCATTTCTCTAATTGTAGGTGGCTTCAGGAGTAAGTGAAAATGGTATGTATTTTGGAATCAGTTACATGTTAAGAAAAAAAAATGATGATTTAAATACTAGGGTTTTTGTGCTTGCTTTACTGTGGAGGGAACCCTGATTTTAGCTTCCACGTGGGCATAACAAATAGGGATGTTCTTCTGTTTTAGGTGAAGACAAGTGACCATAAGCTATAGTACTTGGAAGCAGTTGTGTTCCCATTAAGTGGTTTGGGATTTTGTTCTTTTCCATCACAGTTGCACACTTTACATATATTTACACTATCAAGTGTCCAACAATAATCTTGGGCTTCAAAAGGGGCAGGAGGAGGGGTAAGAATCTGTCATTGAACAAAATCCTGTACTTTAGTAGCTTTGAAGGTTTATTTCATGTTGCTTTGGGATGCCTTTTGCTACAATGCCAAGGACTGCTTCCCTTTTTATTGCTGATCCTCTATGTTGCCATCCTTCCACTCCTCAGCAGCTCACTTATGCTTGTTAATAACCTGCCTCCATATTACTGTAATCCCTACTCCAAATCAAGTAATGCTTTATGACTTATCCAGGAGCAACAAGCCAATGTACTGACTGTTACTCTGCATCCTCCTAGCTCCCCCTGAGGGCCTGCTGGAGGTGTGTCTAAGTGCCAGGGCCATAGAGCATAGAGCATTTTACTCCAAGGTAAGGTCAACTTTCTTCATCTGAGGTAGAACTGATGCATTCTTGGTTTCTTTCCCCACCTAATTCAGATATGAAAATCTGACCATGTACAGTAGAGGTGGGATGTACAAATGTCTAGTTGGTCAGTGTTCAGTGGACATCTATTGGTTAATCACTATGTCAAGGGGACAATCACAAAAGGCAGCATCAGGTTATTAACTTTATGATAGAAAGACTTCCTTTAGCAAAAATGTTTTCTACTTGGATTAATAATTTTGGACTTCATAATCAAAATGGACTTGAGAGATCCATCATCCAGTACAAGCTTCTGTCTTTTCTTGAGGGTCTCCTTTCCTTAATTTGACTATTCTTTCCCATTCTCTATTCTAAAGTCATCAAGAGGACACAACCCTCTGATAGCAGTATACAGTGAGTTCTGATCCTTACAGTGTTTTCTTCTCTGTAATTGCAGCCAGCCCCAAGAGCAAGCAACAATGGTAGGTATTCTGAAATCACACACTCCAGTGAAGAAAATTCTACATATTAAAAAAGTACAGACTTCCCTGCTGGTTTAGTGTCAAGAGGTCCCTGATTACAACCTCCTGGTGGGAATGAGGATTTGGGTATGGTGAAAGGAATGGAGATTCCAGGTAAGACTAGTCATGTTTCTTAAGAAATTGTTTTCTGTTTAGTTGGTTTGTGTCTGTGTGCATGGGAGTGGTGTGAGTTTAGATGTGAATGTTTGTGTTGCAATTCTCAGAATACCTATGTTTGATTCTCAAAGGTCATATGTGTAAATGTGTGGCCCTTTGTGTGTTTTCCTGGATTTTTCACACACTAAACAACACAATGGCTAGTGTCACCGTTCTTTGTAAACAATACCCTCGATATTTCCTCATGGAAATGCATGTATTTCAATATTATCAAATTATGTACTAAATAAGTGTGGTTTACCATATGTCAAGTATACCCCATGAACTCTGGAGAATATCCCATCAACAATGAAGAAAACATTCATGGAGTTCTACAGGATAAAGTTGTGGTACAGGACCCCTCTTACCAGGATGGAATACCATGCCTTGATTTACTAATAAATCTCACCTCTATGTAAGGCATTTTCAATGGCCATGATGAAAGAAAAGATGACATATGTGACCATTCATTAACATATGAGACAGGGAAGACTTGAGAAGGTGTATAAAGTATTCAGAACTGCACATCTAGTGATACTCACCCAGGCACTGGAGATATTAGGGGCTTAGATTCCTAAACCATGCACTTTTTTCATGCCTCTTCTGCCTGGCAGAGGCTCTAAAGTTCTATTATGACTCTGTCAACATTTGTCATTTTAATTCCTGGTACTGAGCACCAAAGGGCAAGGGCATCTGCAGCTGATTGCAGTTTTTGCAATTTTTCAGAAGCCCAATACCCATTTGTGATAGTAGCTGTGATACGGACGATACAGAGAACATTTTCATCCTCATAAAATGCTCTCCAGGGCAGCTACCGAGAGTCTAGTACTAGGTCTGTTCATTGAACTCATCTTAGACAGTGTGTATGTCCAAACACTCATAATTTTAAGGTGAGAAATTGGAGGAGAGTGCTGTAACTTTCCAGATCAATGAGGGAGAAGTTGAGAGCAGATTCTTTTACATCCTCTTCCACATTTGCAAACTGAATGCAATGTCTTGTTCAAGGCCTTGGACTTCAGAGACCACAGGAAAGGTCTTAGCACCCGGGGCAGGGAGCTGGGTTTTCCTATGGTAGCCAGCAGGGCTTCAAGTAGAGAAGGGAGGGTTGGAGGCCCCATCTCCAACATCTTTCTTGTGGATGTTTCTGATCCTAAAGATTGGATTGCGGATCAGAGGTATGACTCCACCAGTAGTAAAGATGACAACAATCCAGGTAGGTAACAATTCTCAAGGAAGGATCTAATGGAGAGGATTCCAGGATCAGTAGTTATGCCTGGTGACTTGATTTCATCTTCTCATATTTAATAATATGATAGTAAGAGATATCATGACCATGGGTTTGGGGTGCTCTCTGCTTGAAATAAGCTTTCCTTGGTTTTGTTTAAATTTTGCTTCCCACAGACTAGTTTTCATGCCTCTTCCACTGCCAGACTTCAAACCTTTGGTTTTCTTTGGTTAGCATCCCATAGTTACTGAATACAAGAGCTTGTCATTTGGGTTTTGGTGTTCAACTATGATGGAGTGAGTGTGGTGGGACACAGTCTCTTCCAGGCTCTGACCTGGACCAGGGACAAAGATTTTTTTTAGAAAGTGCTGGATGGTGGTTGAGAATTAGGGCCCCGCCCTCTGCACTTACAGGCCTGGTTGTACTTCATTCATGTTCTATCCTCACTGTGGACTCTTGCTTTAAAGGGTAACCATAGGTTGGATGCCATAAAGAACATATTCTCTGGGCTTACTACAAACACATCAGTGTCCTTGATAGGTGTGGCTGAAACTCATTCTTAAACTCACTTCTATTTTGCACTTCCCACCCAAATCCAAAATGCTGGATTAGGAATTAAACCTAAATTTCATTACATTTGAGAGAAGTTTGATTCTAGGTGTCATTTAAAGAGTTAACAAAGCCTAGCAGGTTTTTGTAGGACTTGAGTGAATGGGCTGCTGGATTGCTTCACACCCTTGCTCTCCAAGTCCTACTGAGCTGATGTCCTGGAATTGAGCAGGCCCATGGATTCCCTGCTTCTCTCTGAAAACAGTGCTGTTGCCAGTCATCTCTGCTCTGTCCCTCACACAACATTCATGTCCTTCTCTGTACCTTTCCTCAGGCTTGTCAAAGCACCCAAAGTACCCAGTCCTACAAAAGCCTGATGAAACCACTTATTTAGGTGGCCACACATCCTACACAAACACTATTACCTCACTTGCAGGATAAGGGAATGTGGACAAGTTGCTTCTAATCTCATGTTCATTCACCCTAAAGGGCTGGGAAACCTTTGGGGGTGTTGAGAGCACAAAATGTCTTCCACATACCTAAGGTCATCATCCCAGGCACTTGACAATCACTTGATTTGTGGGGTTGGTGGTAGCTTCCTCCACAAGACCTGAATCAACCCCAGCTCTCTGAGAGTTGCTCCTGGAGATGGGTGAATTCGTAATTGATCAATCTATTGATTGGAGAGGGCAGCAGTATACACTTGGTCATTCCTCCATGTTCTCATTGGAAGCACAACATGCATGGAGACAAGAAGAAAGGAAATAAGCATTAATTATGAGAGAGAAGAGAGGCAGGGAGGTTTTGAGCCAGGGAAGAATAGCAGGAAACCAATATGCTTAGAAAGACAAGGAGACAGTGCCTATTTTCTTAGAGGTAAGGAAGATATGAACATTTTTCCCTAAAATTAGAGCATGTGTTGTCTGGAAAACAGACCTTAGATCTTAGGCAAACCCCACAGGAGGTTGCATAGGTTGCATAGGAGAAGCAACCCAGCCTCAAACTGAGGGTGAGATGAGGACAGCATTGCATTCTAGGATCAGGTCATGTTATGACATCAATAGAGGCTCAAGGTCTCCTTTCAAACCAAACTTTCTCATTTCCTTTTACAAGACCACCCCATCACTGTTACTGCCCTGGTGCATTCTGAAGCATTTTTCTCAGGTTCAGAAGATTCCAACACAGAGAATGGCAACTTGCATGTAAATTATATCATCTTTCTATTTTTAAAATCTCTGTTCCTTTTTTGTAAGCATTTCTTTACAGCTCTTCCTTTTCCCCGTTTTTATAATTATCTTGAAGGACGTGGTCCCTTCCAGGAATGTAAGGTCATACAAATAACATTGTTTTTAAAACATATCTCCACCATCCTCACCTACTGTATTTCAACATTGCACTGATTTTCAAACCTTCCCTGCACCATGAATCAACTAATGTAACCCAGAATGGCCCACACAAGGAGCTGTGCTGGAAGTCAGAAGCCTAGATCCACATGGTGTGGAGGGGGCCCCTGTGAAGTTGGTTCTGGCCTGGGCTCTCCCCTCACAGGTGTGATGTTCCACATGTCACTCTGGAAATCCAAGTGTGTTCTCCTCCCTGCAGCTGTCTACACTCCTTGAGGAGGAGTTGGAGGAGTCTTTTTCCCTAAATCATCATTTCTGGGAAAACACAGAAGGCATCCAAGATGTCAAAAGAGAAGAAGAAAAGGAAGAGGAAATGTGAGTGTGTAGTGGGTAGGATGAGGAGGGCAAGGGAAACAAGTTGACTTGCTTTCCATTGATTCTTAACTTTCTCTTTGACACTTCAGTACATTCAGTCTTCTTGAGGAGCTTGCTGGAGAATCTGCAATAGTGTGGGGACATACAGGTGGAGATAAGAACTGGATGCTGAAATTAAGTACAGGCAAGTGAAGGATATACTGAGAACCTCTCCCGAGGGACTAGAAACCCATTCCATATAAGCCTTAAGTTTTCTCAGCCATGGCTACTTAATTTGGAGGAGAGGGATCTAGCCCTGTTCAGGACCAAAGTTTACCATCTCAAACCACTTAAGGTCAACCAAGATCCTCCCCTCTTTATTAGTGAGTGTGGTGAATAATGTGGAGTGACCTTGAGTGCCACTAATTCAGGTCTCAAGGGGAAAGAAAGGTGAGTTAGATTGTGATAGTTTGCCAGGGATGCTTTATCCAATACCATAAGCTAGTTGGTGTATAGACAGGAATTGTCTGTCTCACCATTTAAGAAGGTAGAAGTAAAATCTAGCTGTCAGCATGGCCATGATTTCCCTCAAGCTGTTGGCACTTTGCCAGCAATCCAAAATTTCCTGCATCATCTATCATCTGTCTACATCTGTCTCCCTCTGCTCCTACTCAGGAATTTCTCTAGACTTCCTCTCTCCAGACTCCATGCATAAAGGACTAAAGCCACCCTGTAGCAGATTGGCCTCACCTTCACTAATAAGATCTCTGATGATCCTATTCACAGATGAGTTCATATCCCTAGGAGTGGAGGTAAGGATGAAACCATGACTTTATAGCTGGACCTGACTCAATCCTTAAAAACAGTGATGTTCTGGGATCCCTGCCATGCAAGCAAGGCAGCTATTGTGGCCTTGTTTTCTATCTCAGTGGGACCTCTCAGCTGCCCAAGCCATGGGGTTGGGCACCTCTGTAGTTCCCTACCCAGATCCAAGATTAGCTCATCCACTTTTCCCAAGATACCAGAATTTATTTAAATATGTAGAATTCAAAGAAACCAAACCTGAAGGAAATTTCCCTGCAGAGCTAACTTGGAATGAGAGAAGCAGAGAGGATTTCATGCTACTCATTTCCCCTTATTATTTTGCAATATTGTAATCATTAAAATAGCTTTATTATATTACAATGAGGAGTGCTTTGCAATATTTACATGTTGGAACACATTAATGTAAGAAAATTTATGTTTTTGATATCAGAGTATATCCTTTTTAAAATGGAAAATGACAGGTAAGCTTTGTGTTTGATTTAGAATGAAACTTGATTAGGAAAAGGAAGAGCTCTAGGAATCTGGCCTTTTTTAATGTGAAACTTTCATGACTGAACTCTGTTGGAATTATAGACAGTCTTTTTCATAGACAGCACCCTATGCAGAGAGTGGCAACAGGAATTCAGTGCCTCCTGGATCTGGCTCCTGGCAATATCAGGGACCAAAGATTTCTCCAGGGACTGAGGTGTCTTCTGTGTCCTGCAATCCACCTCAGGGAAGCCCCAGTTCCTACCATCTCTGTGCCACCCCAATGATTCCAGATCCTATATTTGTGTTGCAGATCCTACAACTGACAGCTGCAAAGAGCTTGAGCTGGAGGCCTCAGCCTGAGTCTGAGAGGAGGTGGAGATGTTATGGTGTTTGGAGACATCTCAGTGCTCACCGTTCTACTCCATTCAGAATGAGACAATGTAGTGACACTTTAGTTTTACTTCAAAAGATTAGGTTGTTTTAGAAAAGTTCTTTACGTTTAATTTTACTTACCTTATTATGCAATATTTGTATCTTTACTACTTCTATTTCTTATTCATCAAATACATAAATACATATACAGATAAGCCCCCTAAACAGAGTTAGTGCTTATGTGAATTATATTTCATCTCCATAATGACCCCCACCAAGGTCATACCCTCACTCATAAAATCCTTATTGAGTGTTAGTTGAATAAATAATACAAATTGAGTGCTTATCATATGTCCTCCTGTCAATGTGTTTCAATAATTTCATTTACTGAACTCTGTTCACTCACCTGGAAGGGGTCATGCCCAAAATATTAATCTTTGTCTAGTAGGATATTTGAATTTCAATGCGTTTTTTACTTATATTTCAGTGTTGCTGGGTATAAAACCACAAATCACATTTCTTTCCACAAATATATTGCTCCAGATGATGGACGACAAGATGGTGTCGGCTTAGAAGGGCAACTGCGGACAGCTCCAAGAACATGGCGGATAGTGGATGGAGTCTGGCACAGGGGTCCGAGCTGTGGTCATGTGGAGTGAGAAGCTTGGGAAATCTTTCTGGGCATATCAGTGGCATGGACTGAACCATAGAGATTCATGAGTTTTAAGCCTGCCTGTGGTGGTTAACACAGTCGGCTGACCGCCACCATTACGGGTGGAAAAATAAAAGCTGATTGGAAGCGTGACTCCTGTCTGGTAACTGGGTGACCCAGCCCAGTGGGAGGGGGCATTTTCTGAGGGGGGAGCTCCGGTAAGAGAGCTTTATTTTCTGGGGATATGGCTCCCTGAAGTCCCCTGCAACTTAGATGAACAAAACAGCTGCAGTGAATTGGCACCCAGAGGAGGGGAGGGGTTAATCTGCAGAGGGAGGTGATTTGACTAGCTGCCCAGGGATAAGCCCCGAGCCCTGCGGATCTGGGGAGAGGGACAATATCCAAGAGAGGGAGAGTTCTGACAGAAAGCAGAGAGGGGATATTTTAACTGTCGATATGGCTGCCTGGACCTCCTCATAACTTTGGGGAACAGATAAGCCAACTTGAAACAGCGCCAGGCTGAGGGGAGAGATGAATCTGCAGAGTAAATCTCACTTACCTGCAGCCCGGTGACACAGGGGCTCTGATCCAGAAGGGCGGAGTCTGCTATTTTTAGCATTCTACACTGACAAACATCAGACTTTTCCATCCCTGGGGAATCCAGAAATTGTGAAGTGCTTGATTAGCTTCCACAAGCCCAGTTAAGGTCCTCTCCATGAGGGGGGTGGTCTAGAGAAGGACTTATTTTTGGTCTTGTGTTATGCCAAAAAATAATAATAATAAATAAATAAATAAAATGGTCACTTTAATAAATGAAAAATAAATTCTTTTTAATTTACTTTAATAGCCAAAAGCTGCTTCAGGACCTGCATATAAAAACCCTGTAGGGAAATTGTTTGATAAACACAAGCAGGCTGAGAGGATCCATCGGACCCTAGGGAATATTGATCCCCCTTAGCTTTCTTTGACTGCTTGCCAGTGTGGTTGTTTGCTTTTTCTCTGTTTATTTGTTGTCTCTTGCTTTTCTTTCCTCTTTCCTGCCCCCTTTCTTTTTTCTTTCACTTTTTTAAAGTTAGGTGTTCCTAGCTTCTCTCTTCTTTGCTGTGCTTCTTCTTCAGTAATTTCCCATTTTCTCTATATATTGATTGTGTATTCCAAACTATCTCTTATCCCTCCCTCATCTTTCTGCCTTCTGCTTTCTGTTGTGGCTATTAAATATCACATTTTTTCCATATGCCCACAACTCAAATGTGTCAATTTCTATTCCCTCTATTTTGTTTTTTTCTTTCTTTATTAATATTAACTCTTTCCTTTTAGGCCTTTCTTAACTCTTTCTCTCCCTCCTCATAATTCTAGCCTTCTAAATCATTATATATATATTCCTCTATTTGGTTTCCCAGTCCATTGTAGGTGCACCATTTTCTTTCCTAATACTCTACACTGCCTACATGAATTAAATATTCACTTCATTAGTCTTATTTGGACCCTCTTCTAACTTTTATCAATATTACTATTATCCTTCTTCCTTTCTCACATATTTCGATTCCTCTGGCCCTAACTTTTGCCTTCAAGGGAACATGGAAAGAAGCAAGGAAATAAAATAAGGAGAAAAAGTATCAAAGAGAAAACTTTACACACACACAGAACCACCAGCTAAATAAAACTCTAGAGCAGAGAGAGAGGCTAATCAACTGAATGAATCCATCAAGATAAAATGATGATTAGAGGGCAACAAAAAAATTACAAACCACACTGAGAAACAGGAAAACATGGAC
>JAQZBX010037796.1:0-23651 GCA_029593785.1 Cabassous unicinctus | reverse complement strand
TACACTTTCCTCCATTAACATCTTTCATTAGTGTGATACATTTGTTTCAACTGATGTACTTCATTCTTGAGCAGAGAGAAATCAAAATGAAGGAATCATGCTATCTTGCCAGATGGTCTGTTAGTTAAAAATACAGCAAGTCATATATTTAGGATTTTGAGAAAGGATATGCTAGATTTGGGTAGAGGCTCCATATAGTTTAACAAAGACTGCAGAATTGATGTATGTAATAAGGAAACTTGTATTTTTACTTTGAGTCCTAACTAGGAAAAAATGTCAATTTTGAATAGTTAAGTCATGTTGAACCTTGAAATAAAATATAATTTGACTTGATTGATTTAAATTCAGAAGTTTCAAATTATGTTTAAGTTCATTGGTAGTTTTTGACTACACATCTTCTTTTGGTCTAAATGAATGAACATTATTTTATTGTGTACATTAAATCACAGTTTTACTGTGTACATGAAGCACAGTTTATTTAAAGCCTGAAGAGATGCTTTATTTCCCACAGTGGAACAACATTGGGACAATCTCCACTTGGACAGATTCAGTTGACAATTCGTCACAGTTCTCAAAGAAACAAGCTCATTGTGGTTGTGCATTCCTGCAGGTGAGACTAATGTGTCCAAGTCGCTTAAATCCCACAATTTCTTCTACTGTTATTTCTGACTATAAAAATTAGATACAGCAATGAAAACATTTACTTCTAGGATTGTCAATCAGATACATTAATATTTCATTTTTTAAAAAAACAAAGTAGTGAAACGTACTGGTAAAAGAGATCAATGTTTATTAACTTTACCAGTTCTTTAGTACTATACGGAATGTAAAACGATACTCCCTTCTCAATAAATATTTGTACCAAGGGAATAAAATTGGTGTGTTTTGTACCTGTGAAATTTTTTGCTTTTGTATTTGAGGGGATTGGTTTTATTGTATACAGGTGGGGCTGGGTAAGGAACACTGAGGAAAAAATATCTCTTATTTGTGGATTTAGATTAGCTTACAATTCCTGCACTCAAAAGAAATAGGAGCAAACTGAAGAAGGAATTTTGCTTATCCCTAATTGGGGTCTCATGGGATACTAGTTTATTTCGTTGTAAGACTAATTCATGTTTCCTTATTGGGTGAAAACGGTAGAGATACTGTAGAAAGATAGAACAGTAGTTTCTATGTTAGAAGCAGAGTGCAAAATGTTATTAGAATGTCCCCAAAACTCTAGGCTCAAGAAATTGAGGCAAAAGTCTTTTCTAGCCAAGCTGCAAAAAGAAGAGAAAGGATTAAGAGAGAAACAGACAGGCAAGTCAGCTGGTAAAGACAAAAACATTTAATGTTATTTGAAATCCTTTACTCCTTTGTTGCCTTTGAGTTTCAGATAAAGGAAAATTGAAGCTCTGTATAGTATATTTCAATGTGATGCTAATTCTCATTTTCCTAAATTCTAATATCTAGTGTTCTCTGGTTTGTGTTATAAGAAATCTTATTGCCTTTTCTGAAGATGGCTCTGATCCCTATGTCCGAATGTATTTATTACCAGACAAGAGGAGATCAGGAAGAAGAAAAACACATGTATCAAAGAAAACATTAAATCCAGTGTTTGATCAAAGGTATGATATTTTATTCAAGTCAGAATATACTGACTTACTAAAACATTTAAACCAACTTGCTGCTGAGAAATATAAGTGAAAAAAAAAACTACTAAATTTAAGCAAACGTGTACTTGTTAAAAGTAAAATAAGTATTTTGAACTTCATGTAGAAATGCTAAACATAATACATATAAGGTATAAACACTGTTGACAGGGAGACTGATGATTAAATAAAGATCAAATTATTGACCCTAAGAACTTTCATTTATTGGGTTATATCTGTTGATATTTATTATAAATTAAAACTGAGAATTTAAAAATACATATATTTTTATTTATTCAATAGTAGTAAACCCATAGCATCTTAAAATATAACATATTTTTATGAAAAACAACTGTATTTTCCAAAACAAAAAATATTAGTGAAAAGAGATACTATTGCTTTACATTTTTACAAATCACATTAGTTGTCATGCTTAATAAAAGACTCTCATATCTGCTTCTACAATTGATCTGTCATGATATATTGTTTCTGTTGAAGTATGTGAAGAAAATCTGTCCTCACACGTACCTATAGTTGGAACAAGGAGGATCCTGATCTATACAAATTTGGTATCTTACGTAATAGTCCTCTGGCAACTAAAGAGCTACCAATATTTTGGGAAAAAAATGAAGTTTAATGGTATCAGTATCTATGAATTCAGTTTACAAGTCAGCTTTAAAGATATCATTCATTTATCATATTTCCATGCCAGTAGCTTTATTTAAACCAAAGGTCAGAAACTGACAGGCAAAAAAAAAAAAAAAAAAGACAGGCATGGGCCAAATCTTGGATGTAAGTATATTTTACTTAACAACATGTTCTTAATTAATTAGCTATAACATTTAAAAATTTGTAGACATCACATACAAATTTGGGTCTCTAGCTACATGGGAAGGTCTGGCAGTACTCTGCATTCTTGAATGATCTCATTGACTGGAGCTCAGTAGTAGCTTCCCTTTTAGTTAGCACAAACATCCTCTGGTTGCCAGAGTTCCCACTACTCACTCTGCTACAAACCAAGCCAGTTTCACTTATTTGATTCCCACGAGACATTTTAGTTTGCAACATCTGACTTAAGCCCATGAAGTACTTTGGGGGCCTTATACCTTCTGTGAGGCTATCACATTAATAATTGTTTTTATTGGCTGTTAGTAGGAATAGGGCCTAAATTCTAAATAAGGGTAATTTTAAAAGCCTAAGCCAGTGAACTTGTTTGAATTCGATATTTTTGTCATACATTGCATCCATGGTCCCATTGTTTTAACTACTGTAGACATGTTGACCAGTGGATATTATTCACACATAATGCGACCGAGTCATGAGCAATAGGACCTTTAACTTAGTATGCCATAGTCTTCTCTTATGTTTGGAAAATAATGAAAAAACTTTGTGAGTCTTCATGAAATTCCAGATCAAAATACCTAGCAGAAGATGCTAGCATAACATTTGGAATGGTCTCATAAGCAGAAATATCAGTTTTTAACATGGGTTATATTGATGAAAGAAAATATAGCAAAATTACGAACAAATTTAAGTAAGGTCTTTTTTTCCCTGTTTCAGCTTTGATTTTAGTGTTTCATTACCAGAAGTGCAAAGGAGAACATTAGATGTAGCAGTAAAGAACAGTGGTGGTTTCTTATCCAAAGACAAAGGACTTCTTGGCAAAGTAAGTTTAAAAAAAATCCTTGTTCATTTCCTACACTTTGTGAAAATTAAACACCTATCAAAGTGCAGGGTTATTTAGACTACACTTATATAAGTTGAAAGAGGTGAGTTTACTTTATGATTAAGTTTTATTTATAAAATAGTAGACAGTGACAGACTCTTTATCAGCTAAGACATCAGTACATTTTAAAGATATTTTGTTATTTTTATTCTTTTTACATAGTCATATTGTTGGTTTATTAGTCATATTAATACTATGAATTTCTAGTTAAAGAAAAGATTGATGTTAAGTTTTTAATTTTTTTTCCTAATATAACATTGAAGAAAAACACAAAGGAGAATATTCTGTTACAATTCTATCTCATTCACTAAATAAGCATTTTTTTTTCCTTAACAAATCACTGGCTTCATTTTTCCGATTTCCTTCTAGTTCATCCAATTAATATTTAAATTTTGCATAAGATTATACATTCTTAAATGATGTATATGAAGGTTAAGGAAGAGGTGTTCTGAATTTTTTAAAAATCATTTTTGTCAATAGCAACACAAATACAGACAATCCAAAATTAGCAGTGCACCATTAATGGCATATTAGTCAATATCTCTATAAATTGTCTCCACTGATAATTCATAATAACTTAATTTTAAGACTACTGGATATAGGAAAAATCTCTTGGATGTAATCAGCCATATAGTTTATAGATGAGTCATAAGAGTAGAAGAGATTTTGAAAGTATGAGGACTTAAAATTAAAGGAGAGTTTCATTATTGCTAAGATTAAGACAAAAGAAGATTAGAGAGCTTGGAAAAAGTGAAAGATCTAAAAGGAATTACTTCAGCTTACCTTAACTAACTGCTGAATCTTTTTTTTTTCTTTTAATCCCAGGTATTGGTTGCTCTGGCATCTGAAGAACTTGCAAAAGGCTGGACCCAGTGGTGAGTGTACCTAACAAAAAAAAATGTATTTATTTAATAGTACATTTTCCAAAATTAACCCCATACCTGTCATCTCCATGTGTCTTCTCAGGTATGATCTAACTGAAGATGGTACAAAACCGCATATGGTAACATAGACCATTCTTGGATATGAAGAATTTTTCCTTAAATTTATCCCATCTTTGTGTACTTTGAATGCATCACTCTCACAGATGTACCAATATTATTTTTATAATTTCATGTATTTAGTTATTACATATCTTAATAGTTTTATAGAACATATGTTGACATTTTAAGCAAATTTGGCCAATATTATTGTGAGTTTTTATGTTTATTTCCTCTAAAATTTTATCAATTATTACAATGTACAATAGAGTCATAGTTAATTATGTTACATAAAACCATATGTCAGTTCTGTCTACTATAAAATGGATATATGTATATGCTTTATTATTGCCTTGTTTTGTATATCACTGAGGTACACTATGCCATGTAAATAGACTATTTTTTTATAATCTCTACATGCTGGTTTGAATTCAGAAGAAAATGGATCAAGGAAATATATATATATTTTCTTCTAAAACATGACAAATGATCATTTTTGTCTTTGCAGCAAAAAGTTTTCAGTGACCTATTTTGTGGTGTTTTTTGTTTGTTTTTTTTTTTTTAAGAAAAACTGAAAGATTATTAATTATTAGTATTTTTCTTGCCAATTATGGCTGATGAAAGTGTTCAAAATATTAATATTTTCACAAATATAAAGATGTATTATTGAAAAATCAGTTGAAGGGCTTATAAGGAAAATGAAACTGACATAAAATATAAAATATTAAGAGAATTGTCATGGTTCATAAATCATAGTGTGCTACTCTGAAATTTCTTATATAGAAATGAAATGTTTTAAATTTATTCTTAATTGCTTGTTATAACTTATTCATGAAATAGTGCAGAGATATACAAATTATACTTTTCTTAAAATGTAACACAGAACAGACTTTCAATGTTAGCAATTAGGCTATTGTAAAATAGTCATGAGCTTTGTTAATTTTAAGTGTTTTTCCAACCTGTAAAGAAAGAAAGGCACATATTGTTATTATAAAAGTTACAAGATAGATTGGGATAGGTGGTTAGAATATTGAGTTAAAAACTAATCGATTTTTCATCCTTTTGTTAATATAAAAAGAACTAAGTTCAATTTAACACATTGAACTGGAATACTGTTTCATTCTGCTAATATGCATAGGCTTCCACCAGGACCAAAAGGTTTCAACACAGCTGCCAACACAAGCACCTACTGGTTTTAAATCACAATTTCATGGGTATCCTTACTTTTTGCCATGACTGACCTTAATGGGATATTGTTATACAGGTGGTTTTTTTTGTCATTTTTTCCTTCTCAGATTATTGAAAGCATGTTTTTACATACTTAAGAGTCCCAAAAAGCTCTTGTGAGGTGAAGCTATAGAGCAGTCTCATAAGCTATGCATGCCTGTAAATTAAGTATGCACATATGCAGAAGGATTTTTCAATATATATTTTAAGTTGTGTGATGAAAATGGCTTTCTTAGCCATAAGAACATTTTAAAACTTAGCTTTTAATTGAAATTGGGGGTTTTACCTTAATTCGTTTCATGAAACTTAACACCTTTTAGATAGCTAACATGACCAAACATACCAAAGTGCCTATGATGGATTCTGATTGTTATTTCTATACACTCCTGTCTTCTAGAGGATTTTTTTGTTTTCATTTATAATTTATACTTTGATCCATGGGTTTGTTTATATTGGAGTTGATACCTTCAAAGCACATTTCACAAAATCATGAAGAGCAGTTTAATCTCACTCTTTTCCTATTTAATGAAGCTTCTGTGTAAAGCTTCATTATAAACCATTTCCATTGTTCGTGTATAGGATTTATTATTCTGATGGGAAGTTTATGTATATGTTGATGCATACATATGAACATATGTACACACAAAACACTTAACTATAATATTTTAGTAGCATGAGAAAGATAGGTAATAACTTCTTAAATCTAGTTGCCTACCTGTGGTATTAGATTTATTGAAGTTTTTTTTTTTTAATCATCTATTGAAGGACTTCTAGCATAATCTATAAAAAAGAAAAAGTCATTTCTATTTTAGTATACCAGTAAGTTTACCAACATCCTAAACATTTGGGTTTTGCAGCCATGTGTTTAATCTATTTAATGTGTATTTTACTTAATAGAATGTTTTACTTAAGCAGTTAGGCAGAATAGATGAAATTAAGGGTACAAAATACAAAGGAAACCAGTTTAACAGTACAATGGACTGCCCTTGGATGCCATAAGCTTCAGTTAAGTTTCTGTCATTCACATTATGAGAGTGCTGTCACAAGGAATTCTGATACAAAGTCCTCACCTGCAGGTTATGAAGCCTATAATAGCTGCCTCCATTCTCTTTCAAGGGAAATAAAGAAAAAAAAGTGATTTTAAGGACACTAAGCACCTCCCAAATTGTGGTTATGTCTTTTGTGGCAAGATTAGAGTTAAAAAGGAAGCCTTTGTTTATAGGCGGAAAGATTAAAGAAGGCCAGACTATTAGCACTCTCAAGATCCTGATGATGAAGAAACTCTGAGTTGTCCTGAAATGTTAATTTTTAGTTTTTAGTAATTGGTTTATCTGGGAAAAGGGAACTTTAATTTTCCTACTTTTGAGCCAAACCAGTGGAAGGACAAAGAATCTTAATGAATTTTGAAGTAAAGTTTTGGTTAGCTTGTACAATATGGATTTCTTATTCTGTGCCTTATATTATGGAAGTACAGAAGGTATTGTTTTCAAATTTCAGATTAAAACAAAGAAGCCTTGAAGCTGTATTTAACACAATTTATAATTCTATGCTGTGGGAATTCCTTCTACAGATTTTCATCAAGAAGGCCAGCCCTTCTTTTGAAAAAATGTAAGCCAAATGTAAATTAGTGTATACAGCTTTGCATTTATACTATGGTTGCTATTTTAATTCCAATTCTAGTTGTACCTACCCACTGCAAATAGAAAACAGCAGGGGATTTTTTTTTTTATTATGGACTGTCCTTTTTGATCGACTGATTTCACATGACAGTGCATGTATTTATCCAATAAAACTTTTATGTTTGAACATCTGTGAATTGTTTTTCCCTTGTCTTTTGAAATGAAAGTTTTAGTGTAGGACCACATAACTTAGAAAGTCAATATTGAGTATTATTTGTATTTGCTATTATGAATTATTTCATTTTCAAAGGAACTACATCATGTCATTTGATATTGCTCCTTTTATTCTCATCTTAATTTGACTTTCCTCTGCTTAGCCTAAACTCTAGGATTTGAAAACAGTTCTAGTGAAGGATAATCCCAAGTGAAAAAGTAGTCTTTAAATGTACTTTCTAAAGAGAGCACTGAAAAGTAATGAAACTGAGACGATATGAATGTTTGAACAAATAGAGGGAGAAACACTAGAGGTGTTCATTAATTAACACCTTGAATTAATTACTGATAATTCAAATTGACTGTAAGTGGATACATTGTAGTCTTTCTCTTCACCTCTCAGCATTTAACACCTTTTACATCCTTTCTCATTGCTCAAATGCTATCTTTCCTTGGCCTCTATAACACCTTGCTTTCTGGATTACCTTCTTCTTTGCTAGCCATTTCTCAAGCCCTTTCACTGTCTTCTCAAACTGGACATGAAATAATGGAATAAGACCAGGTTTGGTATTAGTACCCCCTCTCTTTTTTAAAAAAAATTATTTTTTTTACATGCCATATCATTATTATAGAGGTAGAAACTCTTGTGAAAGGTAAGTGGAGGGAGGTTTCATAGAGGTGATATTTGATTTGGACCTCAAAGGCAATGATTTTGTTTGTTTTCTGACAACTCTTGACATTTTGCCTTCCCAAAATCAAATCCTAAATAATACATATTTTTAAACAGTAAAATCATGCAGAAAGTATAGGATTCTCATATTAACCTCTCTTCTCCTCCCCATACACAATTTTCCTTATTATTGACATTTTGCATTAGTGTGGTAACTTTGTTACAATTGATGAAGCAGTATTCTTATACTTAAAATATAGTCCATAGTTTACATTAGGGTTTACTCTTTGTGTTATACAGTTCTATGTTGTTGTTTTTATTGTAACATATCGGTGACCAAAATTTCCCATTTAAAAATTTTTTTTACTTTACATTCTTCTTAAGGCCATCGATATGCTATGTATGGTTTCCAATGTATCTCCAATACAGACTTTCCTACTGAGCTCAAGACCAGTTTATCCTACTGCTTCCTTGTCATCTATCTCCTCTTGAATATCTTCCCTGTCTATCTAGGGGCTTGAGCTGGAAATCTAGAAATTATCCTTCTTACTTCCCTCTCCCTGACTTGCCATATACAAATACCAGTCCTTTAATTCTAACTGAAAATATATCCATTTCAACTGCTATCTTTCTAGTCTAAGCCACCATCATTTCCTGCCTAATGCAGTGGACTCCCAATTTTCAAGCCTTAAACCCTCCTTATACCCAACCACCCCCACCTCCATACATTCTATTTTTGGGTTTTGTTTTGTTTTTGGAGGCACCAGGGATTGAACCCGGGACCTCGTACATGGGAAGCCAGCGCTCAGCTAACTGAGCTATACCTGCTTCCCCAGAGGGATCTTTTTAAAACACAATCTTAACTCATTACTGTTAAATTTCGTTGTTTTTAGGATAAAGACCAAAAGCATGTTTTAGCTTACAAGGCCCTGAGACCTTTCCAGTCTTACTTCCTTCTACTGCTCCCCTCATTCATTATACTTCAACCATAATGGCTTTCTCTCAGTTCTTCAGACTCCCCAATTCCTTCCCATCTCAAAGCCTTCACACATGTTCTTCCTGTGGTGGTGTTTCCCACCCCTCTGTATCTAGTTAACTTCACTCTCCCTCCACTTTTCAGCTTAAAGTTGATTTTCTCAAGTAGCCTTTATCAGCACTCTCCCCATCTAGATTTAATCTCCCTATTATAAACTCCATGATTCTTTTAAATTCATGATACTTAACTTAATTGTAGTTTAGTCTTATGTAAAACTGTTTCTACCTGGACCATAAACAAGGGCAGTGATTATGTGAGTGCTATTTAAATCTTTTCCCCATGGCTTATTACTCTTCCTAGCACATTGTTGGTGTACAATTATATGTTGAATAATTGATGTATAAAGTTTGGCCCATCTTAAATAACATTCATTTGTTTTAACAAGTGGTCATACAAATAAAGATAGACACCTATTGGCAATTATTAGTAAAAACTAAAGAGAAAGGTACTACTCCTTGGTTACTACTGAAACAAGCCAACAGCATAATGATCTGAGAAACAATTGAGACACTGAAGTGGGAAAAGGGACCAGGAAATCTCCTTTATTTAATATTATTCTGGAAATCCTGGACAATACAATATGAAAAGAAAAAGAGAAGTTATAAATTTTGTACCAGGAGAGAAAGTAATTTTTCAGAGACTGAATTGCCTACCTGAAAAGCCCAAGAAAATAATCTTTGGATTTAACATGTATTTAATAATGGGCCAGCCATAAAAATTTACAAATCTCCAAGTCTTAAATACCAATATAATAATGTCAAAGGTTACATAAATAATGTCTAAGGTTATATAGATGCCAGACAGGAATTCTGGGTCTGGAACCTGTACTCTTAGTGACTCTGCTCTAATGCGTTCCCAAAATAGTACAAAAACAAAATACCTGAGGCCAGCAAGAAACATGGAGCTTTTATTAGGAAAATTTTAAAATTTACTGAGGAACATGTACTATCTGAAAAAAATCAACATACTGTTTTGCAGGATAGATATTATAAAGATAGCAATTTTCCTTAATTTACAAAAAATGCTCATGGTTTCAGGGAATTTTTGTTGTTACTTGACATAATTTGCAAAACTAAACATAAAATATGCTTGAAACAGCAAAAAAGGAGGGGAGGTGACTTGATAAAGTAACAAATATTAAAACAGTATGACACAAGAATAAAAAGTTAAAACAGTAGAACAAATCAACATACCCCAAGGTAGCAGTGAAAGATAGATAGTTTAATAGATTTTGTTAAAATAAATGTCAAAGTTAGATTCTTTCCATGATAAATTCCAGGTAGAGTATATATTTAAATAATGAAATAAAACCATTACAAAATAAAATTAATTTATAAATTTAATCCTGGGGGAAGATTTTGTTAAGAATGACATCCAAGGAAGAAATTGTAAAGGAAAAGTTTTATGGAATTAAAATACTATAAAAAAGCTCTTTAAACCAATAAGAAGGATTATGAAATCCTCAATAGAAAAAAGAACAAAGAGGAAATACAAATACCCAACCATGTTTAAGTCATGAGTAGTCACAGAAATGCAAATTATAATATCACAATACCAGTTTTCCTTTTTGAACATAGCAAATATTTTTATACCCAGCCTTGCAAAGTATGTGTGTTTGTTTTTCCACTTTCATATCAGAAACCTTAAAACTGTTTGACTTTTCCTAGCAAATCCACTATAAGATCTGTCCTGTAGAAATAACAGTGACTTCTTTATGTTTTCATCTACAAAAATGTTTGTGAGAGCCTTGTTTACAAAGAAGAAAATTTGAAAGCAACCAAATATACTTCAAGCATATTATAAAATGGAATTCTATAATGATGGGTAAAATGTACCCAATGTATTAAATGAAAAATGCAGGTACAAAAAAAATGTACCTTATCCCATTTCAGATATGCATATGTAAAGGAATCTTTTTCATAAGAGGGAGTGTCTTTGTTAGAGTATTTGTCTCCTTTCTCCAGAATTTTTGTTTAGACATCACCCCTTCCTCTAGTAGGGAAGAGATTGGTTTGGAGTGAGTTCCTATGCAGTTTGTTCAGGTAAAACAGTAGCTCAACAGATAACGGCTTTATTACTTATACAGCACAAAGGGTCCAAAAGAGCAGGGGGAAAGATCCCATTGTGGCTGGTCTGGGGAGACCAACTGCTCATGTTGGGCCTTTTCATTAGCCCTAACATCTCCCTTGAGCTACAGAATGGAAACAGGCTGAAATATATGCACATAATGGAAAAGCAGAATGGGGGAGAGGTAGGGTAAAGGGCTGGGAGGTGACAGCTGAACGTGTGTCTGTGACTTCCCCAGCAGTTGGCCCCTAATGATTTAACTATAGGTGGGTATAGAAGAAACATTTGAACCAAGTTGGACCCATCTTTTTCTCTTTTCTAGAATTTGGATGTAGAGGTTTCCAGATGTAGCTATATGATTTGTAAACTCAGGAGCTGTGCTTTGCTATGTGAATGGAGAACGAGAAAGCTGTATTCCTATTCTTGGGTATTTTATTAAAGCACTTATGCATCTTTATCATAAATTTCCCCCTTTTTGCTTAAGTTAGCTTTAGATGAGCTCTACTTATATTCTTAACTAGTATATAATATATTCAAATGCATACATGCATGCATACTTGGGTTCCCTGAGTGGGCACACACAGATTTAGTGCATAGGTTTAGCGCAAGCCTATCTTTCCTCCTGTGGCTCTAATTGCAAAAGTCAGCATTTAGGGAGCATTTGGCAAAGGAAGGGATGCAAAGGAGAAGAAAAATTTGATCAATGCAGTTTTGAAGGATTGAAACAGGAAAGGAAAGAAAATGAACCCAGAGTGATCTAGTCTGTGGCACAAGTATAAGTTTAATATAACATGAAAAATATATATATATATACACACACACACACACACGCACACACAAGAAAAATCTCAAGTATAATAATGCAAATATTCTAAATGATCACAAATTTGCAAGAAGAACCCAAAAGCATATTAAAAGCATAATACAGGAAACACACAGAATGGCAGAATAAGAACCTCCAAAAATACACTCCTTCATAAAAGCAGACAAAAATTGTCAAAATCAACTTTTTTAGAACTCTGGAAATTAAAGACAAAAATTTGAGGAACATTTATTCAAGAAAAATGATAATCTCAGTAAAAACAGCAAATTTTGTGCATTTTAATTTTCCCTGTTCCTTTCCTCTTTTCCCCAGCATCATAGTAGCCTTGAAAACCAGCAACCTTGGAACCACAATTTCAGTATAAATGAGCAGTTCATCAGCCACTGGAGGGGCAGACAAGTTTAGGGCTCCAAGGCCCCATACCCAGAAAATTGTCACTATTTGATCTGTCTGGCAGCTCCCTGGAAAATCCCCATTCCCAGGGATTATTTTTAATTGACCCAGTTTGGAAGTTAGTGAGGAAAGCCCTAACTCCAGACTGCTTGTCAAAAAGAAATCAGTGGGGAAGTAGATGTGGCTCAAGCGACTGAGCTCCCACCTACCACATGGGAGGTCCCTGGTTCAGTTCCCGGTGCCTCCTAAAGAATATAGCAAGCTGGCACAATGGGCAGGCGTAGCAAACTGACGCAACGAGGTGATACAACAAAAGACACAAGAAGAAAAACATGAGTGACATAGCAAAGCAGGGAGCGGAGGTGGCTCAAGAAATTAGGTGCCTCCCTCCTATATCGGAGGTCCCGGGTTCGGTTCCTGGTGCCTCCTAAAGAAACAAGACAAACAGACACAGCAAGTGCAAACAATAAGGGGGTGGAGAGAAATAAAATAAATCTTTAAAAAAAAATCAGTGCCAATTACTTACCATTGCAACTGCTTGAGGCATCGATACCAGTTGGTCAAGCAATAGGCTGACCAAAAGAAAAAAAAAGATGTGATATATAGAGGGGAGATTGAAAACCTCTTCACAATCCCAGTTATCTATAAAGACACATGTATGTACACATGCCCAGAAAAGACCTTTAAGTACCCTAATCTCTCACTTCTGGCTAGTGTTGAGGCTCTGTGCAAGCAGGAAGTGAAAGTAAATATAAAAGACATTACAGATGTATTTTGTAACCTTTTTATAATCTTATCTAATTTAAAAGATGCATAAGGCAATAATTATATAACAGTGTCAATGGGCTTATAATGTCTAAAGATGTATTTTGTATGACAATGATAGCACCACAGGAGGAGGAAGAGAACAAAGCTATACTGGAGCAAAGTTTTTGTGTACTATTGAAATTAAGATGGCACTAACCCAAAATAGATTGTTTTAAGTGATCAATTCTTGTCATTGGGGCAAATACAAAGAAAAATGTAATAGATATTAAAGAAAACAAAATTAAAATTCTACACTAGAAAATATCTAACACAAAGGAGGGCAGTAATGGAGGATTAGGAGCAGAAAAAGACATAAGATATAAAGAAAACAAATAGAAAAAAGTGGCAGACACAATCCTACCTTACTGGTAATTATATTCAATATAATTGGATTAAACACTTAAAAGGCAGACATGGGCAGACTAGATACAAAAACATAATCCAACTATATGCTGTCTAAAAGAGACACACTTTAAATCCAAAGATACAAATAGGTTACAAGTGAACTGATGGAAAAAGATACATCATGCAAACAGTAACCAAAAGAAAGCTGAAGTGGCTATATTAATATCAGAAAAAATGGACTTTAAGACAAAATATGTTATTAGATTTAAAAAGGACATTTTATAATGATGAAAGAATCAATCCATCAAGAAGGCACAGCAATTATGAACATAAATATATATTTAAAAAAGGAGCCCCAAAATACATGAAGCAGGTTGCAGATGTAGCTCAGTGGTTGAGTGCCTGCCTCCCACATACAAGGTCCCAGGTTCAATCCCTGGTACCTCCTTAAAAAAAATAAATACATGGAGCAAAAACTGATAGCATTGAAAGGAGAAATAGACAAAAAATAATGATTGTAGATATCAGTACCACTTTTCAATAATGGACAGAATAGGCAGAAGATCAACAAAGAAATAGGAGATTTGAACAACACTGTAAACCAACTGACCTAGCATATGTCTAGGGAACATTCCACCCAACAGTAGCAGAATATACATTTTGCTAAAGTGCTCATGGAATATTTTCCAGGATAGATCTTATATTGGGCTTACAAAATAAACCTTAATAAATTTACAAGGATTGAAATCATACAAACTATTTTCTTTGCCCACAGTGGAATCAGATTAGCAATCAGTAACAAATGGAAAATTTGGAAATTCACCAATATATGGAAATTAAGCAACACACTCCTAAATAACCAAAGGATCAAAGAAAAAAAACCACAGAGTAAATAAGAAAATACTTAGAGATAAAGGAAAACACACCAAAATTAATGGACGGTAGCTGAAAGAAACAGGAAGAGATGGTTCAGTCAAGGGAACAAATTAAAACTTCGGAGGAAACAGTGGAACATCTAATAAAAGACATTCATCCAAATCTCAATTCAAGTAGTTAAAGGAAAATATGGATAGAGATAAACTAATTTGGATATAGAACTAAAAGATACAAATAAGATGATGTGTGAACAAAAAATTAGGAAGTTTAAAAAGGAACAACAGATCTTATAGGAATGAAAAACACAATAATGGAGATTATAAATACATTAGAGGTGTTTAACAGCAGATTTGAATGAACAGAAGAAAGAATCAGTGATCTAGAAGACAGGACAATTGAACTCATACAGTCAGAAAAGCGAATAAAGAAAATGATTTTATTTACAATAGCATCAAAAAGAATAAAATACTTTGGAATAAACTTAACAAAAGTGTAGAACTTAGATCTGAACATCTATACAGCATTGTTGAATAATGTCTTAGTTTGTCAAAGACTGCCAATGCAAAAATAACCAGAAATGGGTTGGCTTTTATAAAGGGAATTTATTTGGGGTAAAAGCTTACAGTTCAAAGGCTGCAAAAATTTCCAAATCAAGGCATCATCAGAGATGCTTTCTCAACAAAGGTTGGCTGCTAGCAGATCCCGGAGTCCTGCCACATGGCAAGGCAAGATGGTGGGTCTGCCAGTCTTTCTACTTTCTCCTTAAGCTCAGCTGTGGGTGATCAAACATCTCTCCCTGGGCCTCATCTCCTTAAGCCTCTCAGGGCTTCTCTGTCTTCCTACATCCATAGGCAAACCTGGAGTTCTCTCTCTCACATGGCAGGATCAAAATGGCAAAGCTCGCTTTCTCTGTGTATCTTCTGTGTGTGTGTTCTCAGTTTATATAAAACCTAGCAAGAAAGTAGAGACCCAACTTGGGTCACACCTCACTGATGTAGTCCAATCAAAAGCCCGAAAGTGATCTAATTGAAAGTGATCTAATTAAAAGATCTCTTAGTTGAATCTAATGCATCAAAGGGCCCCACACCCACTGGAATGGATTAGTTCAAAAACAGTCTTTTCTGGGATTTACAAAATTCAAACTGTCACAAAAGAAATTAAGAAAGATCTAAATCAATGGAAAGATAACCCATGTTCATGAATCATAAGACTTAAAATTGTTAAGATAGCAGTATTCCTCAAATTGATCAATAGATTCAAAATAATCACTATCAAAAGCCCAGCTGTCATTTTGCAAAAATTTTACCAAAATATACAAATAATTTAGGAAATTTGCAAAAAATATTCCTAAAATTTATGTGGAAATGCAAGGATTCTAGAATAGCCAAAATAATCTTGAAAAAGAACAATGTTGGAGGGCTCACACTTGCCTATATCAAAGCTTACTACAAAGCTACAATAATTACAACAGTGGATAAATATATGTATCAATGATCTGGAATTGAGAGTCCAGAAAGAAACTCTTACACATATGGTAAAAAGTTTCTTGACACAGGAATGTCAAGACAGTCCAGTAGAGAATACAATAACTTTTTCAACAATTGGTGCTGGAACAACTGGATATCCACATGCAAAAGAATGAATTTGGACCCCTATTTCACACCATATACAAAAATTAACTCAAAATGGACCATAGACCTAACCTAAGTGTACGAACTAAAACTATGAAACTTAGAAGAAAGAAAGAAATCTTCATGACCTTGGGTTAGGCAATGGTGTCTTAAGATACAACACCAAAGGCACAAGTAACAAAAGAAAAAATAAATAAATTGGACTTCATAAAAATTTAAACTTTAGTATTGCAAATGATACCATCAAGAAAGTGAAAAGAAAACATATAGAAAATATTTCCAAATCATATGTCTGGTAATGGACTTGTATCCAGAATATTTACTCTCAAAACTCAACAATAAAATACAAATAACCCAATTTAAAATGGGCAAAGGATTTGAATACATATTTCTTCAAAGAAGAGATGAGTGGCCAGTGAGCACATGAAAATATGCTCAACATCATTTGTCATTAGGAAAATGCAAATCAAAACCAATAGTTTAGAGGTTGCCAGGGAAAACAGAATGAAGGGAGTGATTACTAATGGATACAGGATTTCTTTTTGGGGGGAAATACATATGTCTCAAAATACACAACTCTATATATACTAAAAACCACTGATCTTTAACTTTAAAATTGTGAATGTTATGGTATGTAAATCATATCTCAATGAAGCTATTAGAGAAAGTAGACAAAAAGAATGAAAATTTCAGGAGAGCAAGGATGACTCAAGATGTGTATTTTCATATAGATGACAAAAATATGTGACTGCTCATGATTTAAAACAATAAAATTAACACTCCAATTAAATAAAAATAGAGGATATTTTTATTGGCTTAATAAAATATCTCTGTACCAGCCTAATAGCCAGCACAATGCTTAATAAGGAAAATATTTAAAAGCATCTCCACTAAAATCAGGAGAATGTGAAGACTGTCCATTATCACCATTATTATTTAACATTATTCAGTGGTATACTTGAACCAGTTCATGAAATTCAATTATCAAGTTTTGGGGAATTTGGTGAGTTGGTTACAAAAGACAACTATTTTCAAAAGTTAAATTAGATAAACTTACAGTTAAATAAATACACTAAAAACAAAGGGAATAAATACTCAAAACTCATCACTTCCATGTTTCTATGTGTTACTATTATGCTTTTGAGGTTATTAATTTGCATTATTTCTGTATAGAAGAAATGCTACATAATAGTGTGCTACTGTGCATCTCTTCCCAACTCTGCATTCAGTGACATCATGTTGGTTGCTTGAAATCAGCCTTTGTGAGAATTTTATACCCAGGAAATTGGCAAACACTACAAACCAGGGTGTGTTTTTTTTTCTGGGAAAATAGTTGCTAAACATGTATCAGTGCACTGCTCCTTATACTGGAGATACTAGCCAATACAATTAAGCAAAATAAAGAAATTAGATGAATAAAGATTTAAAAGGCGCATAAAACTATCATTTGTAGACACTAGACCTTAGAGAACCAGCTTATAACAATACATCAGGAAGTAAAATTAATTCAACAATATTAACAGCTTCCATACATGCAAACCACCAAATAAAATGGAAGAAAAGATAATTTACAATAATAACCAAAAACATAAAAAAAAACTAGGAATAAACTAAAAGAAGTGTGCAAGACTTTAAAAGAACACAAAGGAAGATATGAATGAATGGAATAACATACCATATTCTCAAATAGGAAAATAACAATATAAAAATGTTAATTCTACTGAAGTTAATTATAAAGGTTAATATTATCCTAGTAAAAATGCCAACTTTTTTTTTCTGAATTAGTTAAGTTGATCCTGAAATTTATATGCAGAGGAAAAACAACACAAGAACAATCAGGAAAAGTCTGATAAGGAAGACCAATTAGGGCAATTTGGCAATATTTATCAAAATGACAAAATGTATATACCCTTTCACCCAGTAATTTTTTCTTTGGGAATTTACCCTACCAGTCTATTTACATAGAAACGGCATTATAGAAAGTTATTCACTATAGCACTGTTAGTAATAACAAAGGATTAGTATCAACCCAGATATCCATCAAGTCTGGTAATGTATCACAGTACTTCCATAGAGAACAGAACCAGGCAAACCACAGCCCTAGACCAAATCAGAGCTGCTGCCTGTTTTTTGTATGGCCCACAAAATAAGAATGGCTTTTATATTTTTAAATGGTTGAAATAAAATTAAAATAATACTTTATGACCTGTAAAAAGTATATGAAATTCAAATTTCAGTGTCCATAAATAAAGTTTTATTGGAAAACAGCCATGCTCATTTGTTTACTTACAGTTCATGGCTGCTTTTGCATGACAACAGCAGAGTGGAGTAGTTGCAGCAGAGACTATATGGCCTCGAAGCCTAAAATATTTATAATTTACTCTTTTACAGAAAACAATTGCCAATCCCTGATAGAAGTTTATATTGGAACTGGAAAACAATATATTTCCATGTCTGTATATTGATATGGAAAGACACTCAGTATATATTGTTAACTAAAAAATAAGATGCAGAATAGCATTTATAATATTCTAGAATATGCATTTTTTTAAAAAAGCTTCTGAAAGGAAATGTATGAAAGGAAGGACTGTGGTATCTATGATGGAGTGCAAAGAACTGAGCAAATAATATACAAAGAAGGATGGAGACATTGTCACTTTTTATATTTTTATACCTTCTGGATTTTAAACAATGTGACTGTATTACCTAATAAAACCCTTGAATGAAAAATAAAAGGTATTGCCTACCTAAATTATTTCCACTGCAGCAGAAAGAAGAAAAATTCTATAAAACACAGTTGTAGCAAGTGTACTGAGAAATCAGAGTGTCACATTACCTCAAATTGTCCACATGCACAACAACAAATAGGAATTAAAGTTGATCCAGACTCTGCACCTGAAGTCTGAACTTTAAGTAGTTGGGAAGAAATGGAAAATTCTTTACGTTCAGTATGGATAATCTAAAGAAAGTCGATATGGAGACAAATATACTGAAAAATCAGAAAATATCAATGACCCATTGTTTTCGTTTCCTAGGCTGCTTAAGCAAATACCATGAAATGGGTCAGGTTAAAGAAATGAGAATTTATTTACTCATGGTTTTGAGGTTGAGAAAATGTCCAAATTAAGGCACCGTCAAGGTGATGCTTTTGTCCTGAAGACTGCATTCTGGTGATCCTTGGCTCCTCTGTCACATGGCAAGGCACATGGTGGCATCTCCTGGTCTCTTCCTTCTCTTCCAGGCTCCGTTTTAGCCTCTTGCTTCCTGTGACTTTCTCTCTCTGTGTCTGAATTTCATGCTGCACGTCAGGATTAAGACTCATTCGGATTGAGGTGGGTCACACCTTAACTAAAATAGCCTCATCAAAGAGTCCTACTTACAGTGGGTTCACACCCACAGGAATGGATTAAATATAAGAACATGTTTTTCTGAGGTACATACAGCTTCAAACCACCACAGTCATCACAACTGAAGGAGTCTTTGGATGGAGTTAAGAAAGAGATTCTTGTAGGCATCCCCAATAAAAGATTTGCTCCGTGCTCTAGGGAGAAGCACGTGATAGCTAGCATCATATGAATATTATTTTTGCCTTTGCATACATTTATGACTAACCTCTAACTTTCTAGTCTTTGCATACATTTGTTTATGATTGATCTCTAACTTTTTAAAAAATCTCTTTAGATATTTCCTACTCTTTCTATTCATAGTGTCTCTTGAGTCTGGGAAGCAATGTGCCCTAATGGTTAAGAGTATGATTCTGGAGTCAGACTGCCCATGTTGAAACCCCAGTTATGCCACTGTACAACCTTGAGCAAGTTATGTAACTTCTCTGTGCCTCAGGTTCCCAATCTGTAAAATAGGGATACTCGTAGTACTTATCTAAAGGTAGCATTGAGGATAAAATGAGATAATACCTGTAAAGTATTCAGGACAAGACCTGGCACATAGTATGTAATTGTTAGCTATCATGTTTCCCCACTTCACCTTCACATCAGAATGTGATTCCATTTGAAAACTATCTGTTCCAGGTTCACCAGTTTAGTACTATAAAATAGTGTTATTCTTTCTTTTATACTCAAATTGACTGAAGGTGTCTCTACCACCTAATTGTCAGAAGGTATCTCCCCTGTACCAATTCCATATTCCACCTCCACTCACCCCTGGCTATTCTGTCTTCTAGGACCTTGCCACACATTTGTCCCTCAACTGCCTCCTGCTCCCCACCCACCTCACCAACAGCCTTTGCTAGCAGTGATCCTCCTGAGGTTGCACGTCTGCTGGGCCCTGGCCTTGTTGAAGGGCGTTGCCTCCTTTATTTCCCACAGTACAATGAAATAATAGAGTATATTATTGCTATTTTATTTTATTTTATTTTATTCATTGTAGTATGAGTTACATAGAGATGGATTTTCACAAACGGAAACACCTATATAACCTAGCCCCCAAAAGAAGCAGCAGAACATCAGCATCCCAGGATCCCCTCTTATGTCCCTTCTGTTGCTAACCACCCCCACCCACAGATTAGCTTTGTCACATTTCACACTTTCTATAAATGGTATCATACAGTGGGTACTCTTTTATGTCTGGCTTCTTTTATTCAACATTGTGTTTGTGAGAGATAATGAAGGTTTGGAGATAAGGGAAGCATAACACAGAGAGCGACCAACAATCTATACTAGGAATGGCCACTTTCAGATCCCAGAGGCCTAAATCAGGCCAACCTCTGCCTTCATATCCAGCCCATGGCCACAGAGTGGGACGCTGCTCACAATCACTACCACAAACGCTTCGAGCATCTTCTACCAAAGAAGTCCAGGCCCTGGGGAAAAGGACTTCTCAGCCTGAAGAGAGACCCTGCGTCATACCAAGACGCTCCTTCCCTTCTCCTTAGGTGCTTTCCCAGACGTAGACTCTGAATGACACGAACATTAATTCTCATTGGATGTTAGGCCTCCACCACCCCCAAAGCCCATGTTTGAGCTCTACAGTTTATATAGCTGCTAGCACATTTCCCAAAGTCTTATTCAGTTGTAAATAGCTCCTTATGAGGGACACACACACACACGTGCATGCACTTCCCTAGAATCTAAATATAAACTGGGTGAAATGGAGAACATTCCTCTACCCCTTTCTCAAATAGAACACGTTTGGATTACTTCATTGCCTCAGGGCTAAGCTGAGAATAGTAAAGAGGTATTTCTTTACTTTGAAGTGAATATGACAGAAAGCGCCCATGTGAAGAAAGTTAGGGCCTACCAAACTTGAAGCCCAGCCTCAACAATAAAACGTAGAAGCTATTTACGGCAGTTTTTCAAATTAAAAAAAAAAAAAGAAGATACAATCATCTCTTGGCTCTGTTACATGTGAGTAATCTTACTTCAATGTGATGAAAAATTTGTTTCTTTTCTGTTGCTACTAATTCTCTTTTTCCTTTCTAACAAATCTTTAATATCAAACAAGCTTTTTGTTTTGCCAGATTCGCTTTTGCTTGTCCATGGTCTTGCAAGCTGTTTCAGCTCCAAGTTGAAAATCTAAGCTTTTTATTTATGAATATTTTAACATAAATTTAATAAAATATAGCACCATAAACTTCTTGGATCACTTATTTTGTAATAATTCTTCCAAAAACTTACCCAGTCATTGTGCACTGAAAATATCTCGTAAGTCTTTAAATATATAAATGCCTTAAACACTAGCAAAAGTGACTGAAAAAATATTTTTTAAAGGCAGGAGAGCTGTGTAAAGTTTTTTCATTCTTTCTGGTCAAGTGTAGGGAATAGCTTTAGGGAATTTTTTGTTATCCATAAGAAGCATACAACTGAATTTTGTTATTTCATTGAATTTAATTATCTTTTTTTAATAGGAATTTAATCTTTTCACATTAATTGTGATGAGTGAAAGATTTAGACTTATTTCTATTATCTTACTTGGTACTTTATATTTACCCTTTTCCTTTGCGTCTTTCCTATTCTTTCCTCCCATCTTTGGATTGATAGAGTTTAATCTACATCTTTTTTCCCTCTGTTTCTTTGGAAGCCCTAGGTTGTATTATTTTATCAGTTACTCTAGATCTTTCTACATAATAATTAGCCATAATTTTTTCTAAAAATCTACAATCATTCAATCGTATCCTAAACACAAAGGACCTTAGATAGTGTAACTATCCATTTTTCTTCTTGAGTTTTTGTTTCACTATTTTTTAGTGCAAAAATAAGTAATTTTTTAACATACAATTGTTAATTATATTCACTGATATACTTTATCAGTTTTTTTGTTTGTTTGTTATTTTTAGGAGGTACTGGGGATTGAACCCGGGATCTCTTATACAGGAAGCAGGCGCTCAAAACACTGAGCTATACCCACTCCCCCCTTATCAATTTTTGTGCTCATTTTTGTTTCTTGGATTCCACACCTTCCCTTGAGTAGACTTTTCTTCTTTAATAATTCTTTAGTGAGGGTCTGTGGGTTCAAACTCTTGATTTTTGTAGGACTGAAAATGTTTTTATTTTGCCTTCTATTTTAATAATTGGCTGGATGGTTATAAAATTCTAAGTTGACAGTTATTTTTCTTCAGTCTTTGGCTTCTGGCCTTTACTATTGATGATTATTCTATTTTTCTAGATCTCACAATTTCTTTTTTCTCTCTGGAAGGTCTTAAGGCTTAAAAAAAACAACAATGTTCTGAAATATTACCTCAATGCACCTAGATGTGGTTTTATATTAATTTATTATTGTATTTACTTGGAATATACTTTTAATCTTAAGAATCACATCTTTTCTCAATTCTGGAAAAATTTCACCTATTGTTTTATAAATATATCTTTTTCTGCAATCCCTCTAGTTTACTCCTCTGGAACTCCTAGTATATGTTGGAGCTTCTTGATGTTTTTTTCCCCAGTGACTGTTAACTGCTCTTTCATATGCTTTACTTTTTAAAAATTTTCTGTGATGGACTGTGGTTGAACTCCTTAATATTGGGTTCCAGTTCACCAGTTCATCCTTCTTTCCAGTGTAGAGTTTATCTCAACTATTAATTTTTTATTTCAAAATTATATTTTTGAGTTTTAAAATTTATAATTTATTGTATTTCCCAATTATCTGTTCTTGTTTTATTCATGCTTGTTTTTGTTTGGTGATTTATTGCCCTTTATAAATGGATATAATTCCTTTATCTCTTAGAATATCTAAAATGTAATTATTTAAATTATTTTTTCAGACAATACTAATTCATATTCAGTGTGCTAATTTTGCTTGATACCTTTCCTTATATTAGATTTCTTCATGTGTTTCTTTGTTAGTTTTTTTCATTTTTGTTTGGTTGGTTGGTTTTTTGAGGTACCAGCGCTGGGGGTTGAACCTGGGATCTTGTATGTGGGAAGCCCTCAACCACTGAGTTATACCAAATCCCCCAAGTTGGTCTTTTTTTCTTTTGTTTACTTGTTTTTGTTTTCAGGTGGTACAGGAGATCGAATCCAGGACCTTGTATATGGGAAGCAGGCACTCAACCACTTGAGCTACATCTGCTCCCCTCTTCATATGTTTTTAAATATTGACTGGAAATTTCCATTTGAATATGAGTTCTCTCACTCTCTTTCTCCCCTTCCCTT